>PVJI01022953.1:0-24427 GCA_004026765.1 Micronycteris hirsuta
GAGTTTTTCAGGGGAGAGAACCGAAACACACAATGTGATGTATGTGGCCTTCCTGAGATCACATAACTGCTAGGCACAAAAACCATCACACAAACATAATTCTGAAGCCCATACACTATTTTAACCTAGAGTAAAAAGAACTAGCGTACAATTTACAGAGAGTAGAGTAAGTTTGAAATGTGCCTTCACTGAAGTTCGACAAATACATACGCACGTGTAACCCAAACCACTATGAAGTTATATAAAATTACCATCACTCTGGAAAAGTTTCCTCTTGCCTCTAAACCCCACTTGCCATCCCTGCCAGCAACTTCTGCTTTGATATTTTAAAGCATTGATTTGTTCTGCCTGTTGTAGAGCTTCATGTACATCGAATGATACAGTATGTGCTCTTTTCTGCCAAGCTTATTTCACTCAGCATAATTGTTTTTGACGTCTTCCACATTGTTTCATGCTTCTGAGTAATATTCCATTTTATGAATATACCATTTTGTCCTTTCTCCTACTGATGGACATCTGGGCTGGTTCCACTTTGGTCTTTGATTTTATTTTTGTTTGCCTTTTTCCTAAACACTTCACTCTACCTTACCAAGCATTGCACTCTTTCTATGTCACTTTTTGCACTATTTTTCACCAGAACTTGGTGAGGTATAAGATTTAAAGGAAGGGACAGGGAAGAGAGGAGAGGGACACTGGGTGCAGAGAGGGGTCGATGGGTGGCAACTCTGACGGCATCTCCCTGGCAAAATGCCTGGAAGCTCCAAAAGAAGTCTAGCACTTCCAGACTTCCTGAGTTAGTTATGTATTTAAAAATTAAGTTATTTCGGAATCAGCATTTATTTATTCACCATGTTTATGACTTTTAACCATATGTAACTATTTTAAAATACTTTTATATTTGATGATACTTTACTTAAAAATTCATTTTCTGTCTTTAAGTATACTAGTATTTTGAATTCTGAATAAGCCCATGAGGTTCTATCATATAGGTTTATATCACATCAAATAAAGCTATTGTAATCATTATAAATTATTCTAAAGTCACATGACAGTTAAGAAATTTTTATAATCCTGTCTAACAGCACATATTTTATTTTATTTTTTTTAAGATTTTATTTATTTATTTTTTTTAGAGAGAGGAGAAGGGAGGGAGGGAGAAAGAGCAATGTGTGGTTGCCTCTCACATGGCCCCCATTGGGGACCTGGCCTGCAACCCAGGCATGTGCCCCTACTGGGAATCAAACCGGGACCCTCTGGTTCCCAGCCCGCGCTCAATCCACTGAGCTACACCAGCCGGGCAACAGCACATATTTTAAACAAAATATTTAAGTATCTGGAAATTCTTTAAAAGGAATAACAATTTTAACACATTGTTTGCAAATCTAAGATCTGTGACAACATTTTTTTAATGATCACATCCGCTTTCTTAGCACAGGTGAAAAAAATAACTCACTACCTTCAAAAGATAAACTAGCTGAAGAACTTCTAGAAAATAATAAACACATATTTTAAGGAGAAATGTAACTGAGTATCCGTTTTAATGGCACAAGGCTTTGGATGATATTTAAGGAGTGTAAGACTTCCTGTTTATAGTCAAATATATATATTATTTTTTGCTATCCTCATTGAGCTGTATTGGAGAGATTATGTGAAAATTAAAATGCCATAAAAGACATAATGGATGTAAACAGTTGTGTCCCTAGTTCATGATTATATAACAGAAGAAGCCACAAGGCAGAAATTCTCCAGGCTTGTCTCAGGATAAGTACATGATTCCAGCAAAAACAGTTATGTAGGACTCAACAGATTCTTGGTTCTGTCAGAACCTGCCTAGTATGTTTGTCATGGACACAGAATGCAAGTGCGGGCTAAAACTCTAAGCTGAGGAAGGGAGACCATCAGCAAAAGGCAGGAGAGTCACCCCGGCTGAAATGTAGCTCATCATTTTGGAAATTACATCAGGATTGGCCTAGTTTCTGTCCTCTGTCACACTACTGCAGGAAGAATACAGAAGCCAGTGCATTGCTAGGCAATAGTAAGTGCTTAGGAGTTAGCATGAGGTTGAAATCATAATCTTATCTTTAAATTTTCATGCAGGCTAAACACATTATATAACCTGAGCCTCGTTACTGTATTTTTAAACATTCTCTTCAAATGGGCCTCATCATGACTAAACAACATAACAACTTATTTTTTTGATGGATGCCCAGTGAATAACACATAGCCAGTGCTTATGATGTACCAGGTGTTATTCCAGGTGCCTGAGGGAAACTGCTACACATGATACAAGAGATTGCGCCCCCATAAATTCAGACCCTGAATTGTCTCCTCACACATTGAATCTGGACTGCCCTTAAAACTTGAGTTGACCAACAGCATAGGCATAGTGTGTCCAGAAAAGGTCCAGCCATTATTAATATAAGGAGAACAGTTTGCATGGCATAGATGTAACCTGGCAGCCAGGGAAAGTGGACTGGAATGCACATGCGTGAACAATGATGACTTCACTGTCCTAGTCAGTGGGGGTGGTAGACGCCACTGAGTGAGCATGTGTGCTGTGTAGCAATGGCATTCAAAATGACTGAGCGAGCAGAGCAATGAATCTGCATCAAATCTTGTGTTAAGCTTGAACATTCCTCCACGGAAACTGTTTGGGTGATTCAGAAGGCTGCAGGCATTCCAGCAGAGACAACTGGTGACTGGCAGCATCATCATGGCTACATGCCTGCTCATGCATCATGAATGGTGCAGAGTCTTTCGGTGAAACATCAAATCACTCAGGTGACTCAGCCCTCCTGCAGCCCAGATTTGGTGCCCTGTGACTTTTGGCCTTTCCCCAAAACTAAAATCACCTTTGAAAGGGAAGAGATTTCAGACTGTAAATGAGATTCAGGAAAATTCAACGGGGCAGCTGATAGCAATTGGGAGAACTGTGTGAGGTCCTAAGGTGCCTACTTTGAAGGAGACCAAGGTGTTATTGTCCTGTGTACAATGTTTCTTGTATTTTTATCTTTTTCAATAAATGTTTTTATTTTTCATATTACATGGATGGATACCTTCTGGACAGGCTCTGACACTCTCTCTCTCTCTCTACACACACACGCACACACATGCTTATGCTATAAGTTTGAGACTTGGTACTTGGTAATGATAAAGAAAAGGAAGTTTATATGGCTACACATTTTAACAGCTACATACTGATTTAATCGATATTTACTGGCTACTCAGCATCCATTCCATCTTCTTTCTGCACCCGCACTGTAATTTCCTATTTGATAATATCCCTCACCTCCTGGAAACTGTGGTACGAGAGCTGATAACTAGTTCTCCTGCCTCCTCAACCTGAGGAGAAAACATTAGTGCATGCTTGGGCTAACGTAAACGTCTTCCTAGAATTTGAGTTTGTGGTATCGAGTGAGGACAAGAATACAAGCATTAATTCCACTTGTGATGTGTGAGTGAAGCTGTGAAGCAATTCTAGCCATCAAATTGTCTGATTTTATATCAATTGCTTCATCCTTCCCTGCAATCCTGAGAACTAGCTCAGCCCTTGGCATACACAGTAGCCCCCCCGCCCCCACCGGCGCTTATCCATGAAGGACACACTCCAAGAATCCTGGTGGATGTCTGAAACTGCAGACGATACTGAACCTTACACACACTAGGTTTTGTCCTATACACATACACCTATGATACAGTTTAATTCATAAATTAGACACATGAAGAGATAAACAAAAATAAAATATAACAAGTACAACAATATATTGTAACAGGTTATATGAATGTCATCTCTCTCTCTCAAATCTCATCATACTGTATTCACCCAATTTGAGGCACCTCAGTAAAACTAGCACAATTTTTTCCTTCACAATTTCACAGAGAGATTTGTTCTTACCATTAATCTTAGCCACTTCAGTATACAATTTTTTTTCTTTCCCAGTTTAGTCATGCAATTTCTTCTTTTCACTTAATGAAAGTCATTTCTGGTTTCTCTGAGGCATATCCAACTTGCCAGCATCACTACTCTTGCACTTTGGGGCCCCTCTTAAGTAAAATAAGGATTACTTAAACACAACACTGTGATGCTGCAACAGTCAATTTGATGAGCGAGATAGCTTCTAAGTGACTAAAAGGCAGGTGGCGTATGTAGTGTGAATACACTGGGCCACGGAATAATTCATGTCCCAGGCAGGAAGGAGTGAACAATGCAAGATTTCATCATATTACTTGGAATGACACACAATTTAAAACTTAGGAATTGTTGATTTTGGGAATTGTCCATTTAATATTCTCATACCACAGTTTACTGAAGCTAACTAAAACTGTGCATAAGGAGGACTGCTGTACCTCATATTTATACTCTCCCTGTCTCTCACATCTACATTCTTTCTTTCTCAAAGCTAGCAATAAACCAAATTAATATACATCTTTACTTAAATATGGTTTTCAAGAGTCTGATAATCCTAGATATCAATAATTTATAACTGAACCCTTGACATCCAAATAAGTTAACTATTTAATATCTGTAAACTTCCCATAGAACAGGCTATTCATGAGGCCCTATGATGTTTTCAAGCATTCAGAACTCCTTGAATAGCCCTGGCTGGTGTGGCTTAGTGGACTGAGTACTGGCCTGCAAACCAAAGGGTCACTGGATTGATTCTCAATCAGGGCACATGCCTGGGTTGCAGACCAGGTCCCCAGTAGGGGGTGCTCAAGAGGCAACCACATATTGATGTTTCTCTCCCTTTTTTTCTCCCTCCATTTCTGTCTTTCTAAAAAAATAAATAAATACAATCTTTATAAAAAGAACTTTGAACAAAAATGATAATGAAGCACAAACTGCAAGAGGAGCATAGTCCTATAAGAAAATTTGACAAGAGAAAATCACTACAACAAAGTAAAACCCACTGCATATTAATCTCTTATGAACATATAAGAAAATAACCTAAATAAAATATTATCACATTTTATGCAAATATTATAAAAAATAAGAGATTATTATTAAATTTGGTTTATACTCAGAGTGCAGGGGAGGTTTAAAATTAGGAAATTTATTAATATAATATCTCACGTTAAAAGGTCAAAAGACAAACATCTGGTATTTTCAGTAGCATTCATTAGGAAATAGGTGTTTTTAGGAGAGTAGTTAGTTTTGATAGTAAAAGTAACTTCCTAGGTTTGAAAATGTTTATTTAATCAAAAATCAAATGTAAGTACTTAGCTTGAGAAGTAATAACTATCTGAAATCAAAAGCCAACATTTTACTTAAGGGCACTATCCCTAGATTGTTTTCTGTCAGTTTCAATATATCCTAGCCATCAAATATGTCTATGTTCCAACAGATATAATGGTAGTTTTAACAAATAACATTTTATAAAAATCTTTTACATGTTATTTAATATTAAGTGTGTTTGTTGGAGTCCCAAAACACATACATAACTAAGTGTGCCTAAAATCCAAGTTTTCTTACCTGATAACTACGTCTTTTCACCATCGAGCCACTTTAGGCACTAGTTTTCAAAAAAATACATTAAAACAAATTGCATAGTATAGGTATCCCTATGTAAATAAAAGTAAATATGCCCACTTAGACCACTGTTATAAACATATACTATTAATTTTAGCTGAGTTCTCTTAGAAAAATAAAGTAGAAAATAAGAAATATTATAAAGGACAGATAATATTGGGCCCAATTTTTTCATGAAACAAAAGGTTATCAACCAAATAATTATATGGAATAAAAACAAAAGTTTTATAACAAACAGAAGTTAGGAATGGGGCAACTGGATGTTATAAACATCTATACATTTGGTACAACATCAAAAATGTAAAATTTGAGGGAAACTGAGAAATAAAAACACATCAGAAAGATTAAATCATATACATTTCCCAGGAACTTGCTTTCTATTTATGAAGATAAAATCATTGATATTTAAAAATGTTATAAAAGTCTAATAATACACAATTTTTTTTCAGTAGAGGATGGAAAGTCAAAAGATAGAACAGAATGCCCATAACAGATTCAGTATGTTAAATAATTAAGTACATGATAAAAATGATACTTCAAATAAAAAGTAAGAGGATGACTTTTTCAATAAATTGAGTCGGCACAATTTAAGTAACAGCTCCGCAGTGTACCTAAACATAAATGAATTTCAAACAAGTTTAAGATCAAAAAGAGAGCAAATATAAAAACTTGAGAAATATGTAGTTAAATATTAATTCTTAGAGTTAGGTTTGCCTTTTTATTTTTTTAATTTTTTTTAATTTTTATTTTATTTTTATTTTTTTTTTAATTACTTTATTGTTGTTCAATTACAGTTATTTGCATCCTCTCCCTCCCCTCCCCCCTCCCCCCAACCCCCACCTCCCCCCCCAGCCTCCCTCCTCCCCCTTAGTTCCCTCCATGTGTCCTTTAAGGTTTGCCTTTTTAAACATAGGTGCAATTTTACAACAATCAAAAGAAATCTAGTGGAGAATCCATAAAAGTCAAAAATATCTGAATAATAACTACAGATTTTAAGAAAAGGTAATATAGTCATTATAAATAGTTTCATAAATCAATAAGAAAAAATTAACAGAAATATTCACAAAGAATTTACATAATCTATCCATATATGTGTGCACACAGTCATAACATTCATACAATGTAGGCATTAAAACTATCAATAAAATATTTTAGAATAGTCAACCTCAGTTCAATACTGACCAATGCAGATAAAGATAAACTCTTTTCTCTCATCAAATTGAGAAAGATATATATGTCTTAAAAATGAGATCATTCATAACACAAGATAAATTGATGTAATTTCTAAGAGGCAAATTTTCAATAAAAGCCCTAAAAATATACATATTATTTGATCTGACAATTCTACTTCCAGGAATTTATATTAAGATTATTATTATGAATATATATAAAGATGCCTATGTAAGAAAAGTTTATAAGGAACAATTTTCATAAGACATAATTGATATAATTCACCAATTAAAGTGTACACTCCAATTGCGTATATTTACAGGGCTGTCCAGCCATCGACACAATCTGATTTGAGAACATGTTTGCTCACCCTGCAAGAAGTCCTGGCTGTATTTATGCAATAAGGAAACACTGGCCAGGGAAGCAGAAACACTAGCACCAGTTCTACAGTTTATTACCTTAACCAAATTTACGTCAGCTTAGTTTACTCAGTGTGTTGCACTAAACAATTTCCAAAGTACCTTCTGTATTAAGATGTAAGGGATTTATTATCAAATGCGCCTCATGTGTTCTCGGTTAACTTTAGGATCAAGAAGACACAAACGGTCTAACATGAAAGAAACCAAGCCAGAAATCCATTTTGGAAACCATTATTAATAAGCAATAATAAAATGTTACTCCAAAATTTATCTTTGAGTAAATTATAGATGAGTGTATTGAGTTAAGCTAATAACTATTTTAATGAAGAATTTTATAAGTATACCCATCTATAAAAATATTAAACATATACAGTTTCCTATTTCATAATCATGCTCATGAAGTACCAGTACCAAATGAGGCTTCATTTTCATTTTATAACTCTCCCTTAGGTAAAATCTATATAAAAGGCGAAACCTATTTCTTAATCTACTGAGTTTCAAATAACTCCTGACATGCTATATAACATTTGAGAAATGATCTCCCTGGAAGACAGCGTGGAGAAGTTCCTCTGGAGTTCATTTAGATTCAGGGAAGACGACCTTGTTTTTTGGATGAATTTAACAATGTACATTGAACTGAAAAAGATATTTATTAAAGTGGTTGATTTTTTAAAAGATTATATAAAGAATATGTATGACAGAATAATAACATAGTTGTTAAGAGTTTGGCCTTTGGAGGGAAAAAAAAACTCAATTCAAATCTCAGTGTTCTCAAGTATTATCTATGTGATCCCAGGCCAGTAATCCAACCTCTGTGAGCCTCTGCTTTTATGTTTATAAGAAGAATAATTTTACCTATCCCATTACTTATCTGTAACATCGATGAAGCAACATAAATGAAGTACTCAGCACACAGTCCTGACATGCACCGAGCACAGATAAATGGTAGCAATAGTGAGATCAGTATGAAAGCGGTCTCTGAAGTCTACCAGCCTAGGTTTGAATCCCAATCCAACCATTTGCTAGCCCTGTGACCTGGGGAACTTCTTTAGCTTTTCTGTGCCTCACTTTTCCCCCTTGGTAAAATGAAAAAAAAAAAAATCACCATATGTATTTCAGAGTTGAAGTAAGAATTAAATTGAATTACAAGAGTGTTTGACATATAGTAGCTCCTAAAAAATATCATCTATTATTATAGTCTGATTTGGTGAAGCTCAATTTTAGGTCTTAATAACAAACTTGAAAATACTTTTAGTAAGTATTCATTTAAAAAAAAGAGATCTGATATGGATTTAACTGGAAGTTATAGACATTGAAGAAAACATGCGTCAGTAAGGTGGCAGCTTTTATTTTGGAAGGTAGAAAGTTATAAATATCCCTACTTCACATTAATAGTCACTGGCAGGCATCTACGCACTACAAAAGAAAGAAGAGTTGTTCTCTGCAATTTTTAATGGAGGAATTAAATATTTGGTTCGTCTTGATGGTAGTGCCAGGGTTCTTACTGAAGACTAGGGTGGGATCTTTCAACTAGAGCTCTCTCCACTCATTTTTGACACAATTCCAAACATCTTGATATTTTCAATGCTAGTCCAAGGGAAAAACAAAGAATGTCAATATATGTGGGGTTCAGTAAATTCTACACTCTTAGATTAAATCTCAGTTTTCTTGCAGATGGCACTTCTGTGTGTCTTTAACACAGCCTGAATTTGATTTGAATTGTGCATTTTCTGGAAAATGACTAAATTACAAAGATAAAAATGATCATTCACAGAAATTCATTTTATTAAGATAGTTTTTGTCAATTAGAATATTTCAACTGGCAACCTCTCATTAATAAGGATCCATGTTGTTAAATAAAAGAGTGTAAGGAAAAAGAAAAAAATGACATCAACTAACCATTATTTTAAAAAAGAAAAACAACTAACCAAAAAAAAAAGAAAAGAAAAGAAAAGAAAACAACTAACCATCGTTATAAAATGGTTCATTACTAAAATATTGTTTTTGTTGAGGGAAGGAAACTTAACCAAATGTTTTCCATTGGTTCACTAGATTGCCATTCTAAATACATCGTTCTGAATAACCTGGGACTTTCACGGATTAATCAGATTTTCTTTTTCTTGAATAGAATCAAATTTGCTTGAGAGGCTCCTAAAGGGTTTGCTGTGGCTTTTATTCCCAGAGTGAATGCTAAAGAAAATTGGATATTTTTATGGACTCCTTAGGACAATGTATGTCTAATTATATCTTTTAAAAAAGCCTCCCCAAACATTTAGCAGAAGTATAATCAAAACTGCCAAAAATAAGCTATAAAATACTATAAGATTGAAAGCATACGGTAGTTGAAAATTTTTGTACACATTCAATTATTTTGATATTTAGTCATTCTCAGTAAATGATATTTTATTATAATTGTGAAATGCCTTACTTTGACCTATGTCTTGTTTATGTACTAAAAGTCACAGTCAAAAAATAATGCAAATGCAATGGTTACTCTCTGGCCTTCAGATCACAAATCCAACATGACTTTTAAAGTCTTCCCTCATATCATCTCTCTTTTATTTCATCCTAAGGCCTTTATTTCCTGCTTGTCAATATAAACACCTGTTCTTGCCAGGTTTCTAATCTCAATATTTCCCACATGCATCAGACTCATATCTGTGTCAAATACCTGTCAGGGGAGCCCTTCACTTCTGGAAAATGTTTATACTGCATCTATAAAACCTTACCCAGCATTCTGGGCCCCGTGTGCCTTCCTCTGAGTAAATTTTAGGAGTGTTTATTTTAACTTGAAAATCAATATTGAAACTATACAGAGAGTAATAAGTTTGGGATTTTAAAATGTTTCTTATTTTTAGAAACCTCGATTTACATGGCTATACCTGTAGGTGCTCTGGAAAACTTAGTTTTTTTATTTATAAGTTAAATGGTCTGAACACGCCCTATTCATTTGTGTAGTTATGCCTTATTGGGTTTACTTTATCAAGTTTTAACCAGTTAACCAAAGCGCTTAACCAAAACTTGTAAAGAATTTTTTTTTACCTAATGAGTATTAATTTCTACAACTTCCTTTCTGGAAATGGGCATAATTTAACTTTTGAGTTTGTCTTTCAAATAAAATTCTGTCCATTAATGAAAAGACTGAAATGAAATAAAGATGGGATAGGGAACCCAAAGTCAGTTACCATGACAACGCAAACATTTAAAGGAACCTGTATTGTGGACATGTTTATTTTATTTTTTTTAAAGAAACCACTTTAGAGGAGATATCTTCTGACACTATCAATTTTACAGTAGAAGAACATCGCTTCTCGGCCTTTTGGCTAAGATCAAGTGTAATTTTACAGTAGAAGAAAGAACCCTAGGTAAGTTACCCACTGTAGTTTTAAATTTGTGAGCAGACAACCATATTACAATGAGCAACAGATTCTCAAGAATGAATATCTGAAGAGTTTGATTATTGTAATTAAATTTAACAACATTAATCAGATGTGTATTAATGATAGGCATATTTGTTATTGTTTGCACAGTGATTAATCATAATTGCTAAAGAGTTCACATGAATTACTATAATTAGTATTGTTCTCTCACAGTCAAACTAAATATTTGTAGGATTATTTGAAGAGAAAGAAAAGGGAAAGGAACTAGGAGAAATGGGATGCTCTCCTAATGGCACCCAAACTTAACAGGAACATACAGACCATTTATACTCACAGACAAATTGAAGGTTAGAGAATGTAGTTATCTACTGGGTTACCTAACCTCAAAGTGTAATTTTTTAATATATTTCCGTTACTGACTGCTTGCTCTGGAATCTGTAGAACTCGGACTTTTCTGTCTTACCAAGGGAGGAACTGGCAGCCATGGGAGCTGAGAGCAATAATCTTTCACTTTCATAGGTTATCTAAGAACAGCCCCCCAGCCCCATCTCTTGCAGACGGAGAAATCAGGTAAAGCATGCCAAGTTTCTACTTTCTTCTCAGGGAGCCCTAAACCAAACTTTGGTGGGAAGGGAAATACCCAGCCTAGAAGACTGAAAGGAGAAGAGAAAACTGTTATGAGAATACAGTGTCTTCTGGTCCACAATGCAGAGGGCTTTGGAGTCCTTCTGGCTGGGCATAGCAGTTTGAAGATCTTCAGAAATGCTTGACTAGTTGCCAACCTGGTCAATTTCCCTGTGGTGTCACTTCCCCAATTGGAAGAACAGTGATTTACAGTGGGAAAAACATCAGGTGTGGAGTCACGCATACCTGTGGCTAACCGGGTACATACTCCTGCCGTAGTCAACCTCTCCGAGCTTTAGTTTCTCCATCAGTTATGTGATAAAACTATTTTTTTACCTCTAGAGTCGTTGTTTGAATTAAATGAGATAATACATATCAAGTTTAATTATAGTGTTTGGTAAACGATTGTTCGGAGGCAATCTACACCAGACCTTTTAGCTCCTGTATGTCTTGCTGAGTGTGCCCGAATCACAAGGTCACGACCATTCTTTCTCCCCAGAAGTGAAAACATGTATCATGAAGTCCAGCAATACAGTCACTCTCCCTCACGACAAAGAAGAAACTCACTCTCTGATTGCTGTAAAAGTGATTTCTCAGACACACTCAGCAAGTCCCTGCCTAATGTACTTGGCCTAAGGGACTCTGTGTTTCCTCTGTCTGAGTTTGTTTGCATTGGATCTACAAACCAACCCAACCAGGGCGGACTGACATCTTGACATTTAGTCATCTGACTCATAAATATGGTGCATTACTTCACTAATCTGGGTCCTTTTAATTTCTCTCAGCAATACTGTGTAATTTTCAGTGAACAAATATTATACATCATTTGTCAGATTCATCCCCTACATATTTCATGTATTTGATACTATTATAAGTGTAATTAGTCTAAACTAAATTTTAAAGTTTAGTTTAAATAAAAAAGTGCTGGATTCCCTAAATTCAGAGTCATTTTCTTCTAGGAAAGACCCCGTTTTACACATAAAGGTTGCATCTGACTTCCACGTCACCCTGCAGGATTCGGGGGCGTGGCTATACCAGTGCACCTATTATACTTCCATGCTACTCGTGCCACTGTTTTGCCACGAATAATAACTCTTTTGTTTCTGACTCTGGAGTCTAATTTCTTGTATCAGTATCCATGGGAATTACTAGCTTTCCCTTATCATCACATTTATTTTAAAAGCATAAAACCCATGTTATACTTTACATTCAAGAAAGGATAATAATTACATAGTATTGTTTTTATTCACCTGAGCTAAGTAACACACATCGGATCACTTAGTAAAATAGATATACTTCATAATCCCACAATACCCATATTGTTAAATCCACTTGAAAAACAGTAATATTGAGACTCACGTTTAAACATGCTGAAAACATTAGGTAAGTACTGAGCTCTTATTGCATCAGAAGGTAGAAGTTTGGTAGGGTAACAAACACAGGTAGGATGGCCCTTTAAATAACCTTTCTTGGTAATTTTGCTAAAGACAGCTGTGGCCTTTCTCCGGAGAACAAACAGTTAATTTCCAGTCAAGTGGAATAGCCAATGGGAGACAGTCCTGTAACAACCCTTTGGGAATCCCGGAAATCGATGACCAGGGTTGCGCTGCAAAGAGAGAACTTGTGGAGCTCCACATGAGCATTCATGCCACAGCCTAAAGGGAAACACACGCAGAATCACACTACTTGTAGTGTAGGCTACATGTTCAAGAATGATGGGCACAAGTTTTCCACAGAAGAACTTTAGTATAAAAATTTCCCTGTAAAACACTGTCCACAAAACGTCCATGTTGTTTTTCAAAACCCCCAAGATATATTCAGAAGTAGGTAATTCAACAGTCTCTTTTCCATATTTGCCAAGCTGAACATAATGAATGCATCAGGCCAAGAGGAAATCCGGGGACTTTAGTCTGGCCTCTAACCTGCACAAGTTCCATCCCTCCTCAATTGAAACATGAGGTACCAGTACTTGTTTGTCCTCTGTAATGAGAAGACTGATAATTTTGGAGTATGATAGCCTAATTTTGCTTTCTGGTTCTGGCATTGTTAGCCTCTATGTCCTGGACAGATTAATTAACCTTGATGGGTCTTATTTTACTCCACGTAAAATAAGGATGAGAATATTCCCTGGGAAAGGTCACCATGTCTGGCATGCAGTAGGTCCACAGTGAATGGGATGTGTCATTATTAACACTTCCAGGTCGGAGCACTTCAGTGCAAAAGGCAGACTGTGATCTGAAGACTTTTGATATATCATAGTATAATCAGCTGGAAAGCTTTCTTGTTCTGTGGCTCAAAAGAAGATTACTCACACAAAACCCCAGATGAAGAATTCAGGAGGGGTTTAGGGAAGTCTCATAGGTCTACACTTGCACTGCAAGAGAGACCCCAGGAGAAATAGTTCTGGGACGCGGGGTGCCCTTGATCTGGAGATGGAGTATGGCTTAACACCTCAGGGCTTCTCTGAAATCATGCTTTGACTTTCATCTTCAGAGAAAGGATTCCATTCATTCAGTACTTACCTGCTCATTGAGAAAAGGAGAGAGACAAGACAAAGCTGCAAACGTGAAGGAATAATCAAGGAGGCAAACTAGCTACTCTCTTCAGAGCCAGGCCTCAGAGAAAGATTATGTCCTCAATCAGAGCAGTCAATATCTTACATGGCAATTAAGTCCAAACTGATCGCAACTCCAATGATATGCTGCAATATACTTGAGGACTGAGGGACCATGAGAACAGCTTTCAATTTCTACATTGCTCTTTGAATTTAACGCTAATAAGAAAGCAAATCTGGGTCAGGAATGGAAAGGTGGTAAGGCACACAAGAAAGACGGTATCTTACAGATTAAGAGTATTTACTGCTGCATCAGAGAGAGACAGCTTCTATCGAATCCTGGCTACCTCACTGGTAAGCAAACTTGCCAAGGAACTTATCCCCCTTCTGTGCACCGACATATATACTGGCGGGAGAGGAAAAGAATGCTTCCCGGAAGTGTCATCTGAGTTAAAAAGATAATGTGCAGAAAGCACTCAGTACTTAATAAATATCCAGTAAAAAGGGAAATTAATATTATTTGAGAGTAAAATTCAAGAGTAAAATGTTTCACATTTCACAAATTTCTAACTTTTACATAAATTGTGATTTTCCAACTTTAATTTTCATTAAATACATCCTCACTCCTTCCCCCCACGCCTCCCACTTTATATCCTAATCAAATGCCCTTTACGGAGGCTGGTTTCTATTGATCGATTTCCCTTTCAAATTTGAAGGGGTGTCCAACCTGTGGCACACGGCCTGCGTGCGACCCAGGGTGGCTATGGAAGCAGTCCAACACAAAATCGTAAATTTACTTAAAATCTTTTTTTTTTTTGCACATCAGTTTTCATGAGTGTTTGTGTATCTAATGTGTGGCCCAACACAACTCTTCTTCCGGTGTGGCCCAGAGACGCCGAAGGGTTGGACAGCCCTGCGGCAGTGCTCCTCAGTGGTTCTCATACCCTGTGAGGAAGAAAGGGAACAGCTGCGTATCCTCCACTGTGAAGCATTTATACTTGGTGCTCCGTTCATTTAATCCTGATGTTCTGCCAAGACAATATTATCATTCACATTTTACAAATGAAGAAATTGATGTTCATCTGGATAAACATCTTGCCTAAGTCACTCATCTAGTAAGCAGTCAAGCTTGGGCTGGAAGACAGACATGCCTGATGGCAAAAGTGTAGATTTTCTCTGGAGAGAAGTCATTCCAATGTTATCAAACAGGGTTTCCCACACTCATGAATCACTGAAGGCACTTGTTAGAAACAGGAATTCTGGAGACTCATTCAAATCCAAATGTATAACACAGGCTTCGAGGGAAGCTGTGTGTTTAATGAACACTCCGCGTGATTGCTATCATTGGCAAAGTTTGAGGAAACATCATTACACAATACAGAGATTAGTATTCTGAGCCTTTTTACCTATTAAGTTTCAATAAGCATTGTTTCAGTATAAACAGGTTTTTTGGATACAGATCTTCAATATTAAATTTCTATTAGTAGCAAGTATAAAAATTTAATTTAAGTAGTTAAGAATGCTGGAGATATGCCATTAGAAATAGCCACAGAATTTCAACAACAAATTGAATACTGTAAAATATCTAAGGCAAATCATACAGTTAAGTGAAAGTAACTTTTACACTCTTCAACTGAGTAAGTAACAAAAAGTTAAATATTATGCTGACTAATGTTAAATGCTGTGTTTCAATATGTTAAAGCTTTTCATGTACAAAAAGTGAAAATTATAAATTAGGAAACAAAATGAAATAGTGCAGAGAATAAAGCCTGCGGAGTCAGACGGCACAAACTGAGCCCAAGCTTTTCCATTTGCTGGTTTTGTGGACTCGAGCAAATCACTTAAATTCTCGGGGTATTAATGGGTCCATCTAAAAGATATGTGGAATAGTATTTTTCTTGCAAGGTTAACATATGAATTAAAAGAAACAAAATATATAAATGGTTTATAAATGACTTCTTATATGGGGCTATAAAATTAGTGTCATTTACACTTCTCATGTCAGTAGAAGTTAGCTGTTCTTTCTTTGCCAAATCTAAATCCATGAACGCTTCCTGGTTCTCTGCCAACCCCGAGAAAGGGCATTTTGCAGGAAGGCAGAACTGATGCTATTTTATCGAAGATGTTCTCATGGCCTCTGGGTGATGATGCTAAACTACAATTTCTCTCTGGGTATTATCAGCTACTTAGAAAGAGTTTAAGATCTACAAATACTCTTCAACAGAGAAAAATGGAGGACATCATCCTAATGTTCCCACATAGCTTTCCTATATGTCTGCAATAAAGGTCTGTTGCTCAGAGCTATTTCTGATCATTCTCTCTGGTGGAGATAATAGCAACCTCATAGACCTTGACAATAATCTTCTAAGTCAGTACTTGAAAAATGGCTTTGAAATGTCTCATCAGAAGTTTGAAAGGCAAGTTCAGTTCTGATATATTCTTATTAGGAATGCGAGTGAGAACTCTAATGGCAATAATGAAAATAGTGTGTATAATATTACTTTTCAAGGATGCAACTTATCTGGAGACATGATGTGACTCTGAAATCATTTTGCCAATTGTATAACTGGAATAGAAAAAACATGTGTCCCAAGACATAGGAAACACCATTGCCAGAGTTGTTTGTGATTTCTGAAAATGAGCTGACACAGGTGGGGGTAGAAGGTGTTGGTTCACATTTGAGCTCTTGATGTATTAGACAAATCACCTAAGTGCTCGAAATTTTAGTTTTCTCATCTCTTCAAAACAAACAAGTGAGTATAACTATCCCACATATAAGTTATAAACAAGCCATAAAGTAATCTACCAATTTTACTTTTAATAATGGTTATTGGTTAGGCATGAGTCCAACAACAGAGATAATGATTTCTATGGTAACTTTAGCTTTAAGCAGCTTATTTATAAGTGTTGAGCATGTTTTTATGAAGGTATTAGAAATCTCCAGTTATCATAGATACAAGCATTTGCATCATAGTCCCCTTTCCCTAATTAAAGCCACAATTAACATAATACTTATGAGTTGGATATTCATTTTTATTGTGTGACCTTAATCCTTCTTAGAGTTTCCCTCCTTCTCTTCCTTCCTTCTTTCTTTCTCTCTCCGCCCCCTTATCCATTTTCCCTAGGATGCAATTTCCCTAGGATGTTTCTCAGAGCTCCTCTCTTTGAACCCCTACAACTTAACAGATACAGAAGGAGACTTTTATACTAGAAAGCGCAGTGGTTTTGCATACAGGATTGTATAATGTAGAGCAAACCCGTTTTGTATTCAAATTGAGGTTGCGCTGCTTACACAGGTTTAGTAACGTGACCTCGCTAAAAGATCCGTTTTCACATCTGTCAAATGCTGTGTAATGAAAACTAAATGAAGACATAGAAAGCTAAATAGATCATTAGTATTTTTAAATATTTGTCAATTTAATAATTGAAAGCCTCTCTTCTCCATGAGGCTTTTCTTTAACCGATTTTGATGCTGTTGCCCAGGTAGGGTTTACACTCCGGTTTGCTAAACAAGCAGCTAGCTGAGACCTCTCACTTCCCTCCAGCCTACAGGGTGGGACGCAACTTAGCTCATCTCCCCCGAACAGTGGCAACCTTCTCAACGCAGAAGAGGCTACAAGCTCTCGAGATTTCCAAACCCTGCAGGTATAGAGGCTTTCCCAGGCAACTTCTGTACAATCTGGCACACAAACCCGAGCTTTCTGGCATGAAGGTTGTCTTTTTACCCTGGGCCCCAGATAAGAGTATTCACATGCCTTCCATATAAAGCTGAAGGGCCACAGAGGTGAGTTGCTTCCTCCAGAGACTAAACCCACTGTGGCTCAACAACGTCAGCTAGGTCCTGATGGCTTTCCAGGAAAGCATGAGAGGGCGTGGGTGCACATTTTCATTTTACTGATCTTGGTTTGTAAATATTCCTCATAAAGACCATTATTAACCAATACAATGTGACATCATGGAATGTGCCCTTACCCATCTTGGCTCCCCACTATCATCCACCCTCTGAGCATTTCATGGGAAAATTTTAAGCAATGCATATTCTCTACATATCTTGGCTCCATATGTTTCTCCTCAGCTATTCACTTCTCACCACCTGAACGGTTTCAGGAAATTATATAGTGCATCTTAAAATGGCAAACCACCCTTTCCCTAAGCCTCCATTTTCCTATAACTTAATGCCGTGTTTGTGTGCTAAAATATGAACAGCAAGGATAGACGGTATCATTAACTTTTATTTGTGCAAGAATGCTTCCTTTCTGGGTCCATTTATTAACTATTATACAGTGAGCTTCCAAGGAAATCCTACATGATTTATGGATATTACTGATAACCCAAAATCAAGACTCACCCCAAGTCTGAGGAATATTTTCTTTCCCTTACCTCAGATGTATGTCGTTTCCATGAGTCTCATTGAACAACCTTGCATTTTTTCAGGAGCTACAGCTTTAGCAATTTTTAGGGACTTTTTTTTTTCATTTCCTGTTAGTGACCCAGTAATTGTTTTCTGGCTTAGCAGTCAAGTGTGAAGTACTCGGAAAGCATGGCAACAAAATGTCAAATTCTGGGGGAGACACTCCATGACTGTTATTATGATGGATTGCTTATTTGAATCTTTCTGCTCCTCACTGCTCCTTGGATGATGCTATGTCAAAAGATGAAAACTGTAGAGAAGATATTTTGAATATAGTAAAATCTGTCCTCCATAACTTTACTTTTTAGAGAGCAGATAAGAGCAGAAGGTGGAGGACACGCATGGGGGGAGATCACTAAAAGGAATGTTGTACATAAAATATCTGAGGTGTACAGGGCAGCCAGGCAAAGTGAGCTAATGACAAGTCCACAGCCATGGGGCTCAAGCAACACTGAGATAAGAGTCCTGTTTGTTTTCTGGTGGTCCTGCCTGGGTCACACGTGGAGAGCAACACTGTCTTCTATAATCTGCATTCTCCAAAGATATAAAAGAAAAACTAGAAGAGGATACAATACAGAGGATCCTGCTTTAAGAACTATTACTCCACCTAATAAACACTATCACCCACCACTTTCACTGATAAATTGAAGGCATTTATTTAGAACTTGTCTTGTTCTAAGTTATACAAATGAATAAAACAGTATAAGCTGCCCTCAAGGTGCTTAGTGAATAGATAATTCTAATACAATGGTATAAATGTTCTTGCTCAATAATAAAATTTTAAAATAATGTTTTTTTGTTTCTGGAAGAAAGATCTGATTTATGATTAGACACTGAACATAAATAAGGTTGAAAAATGTTTCTTTTAGCCTAGAAAACATTTACATAATAATTATTTAAAATGACTACTTTGAAAAGCAATAGGTAATAATATTCCTTCTATGAATGACTCAAGTGGAAGCTCCTAAATAGCTACTCTATCCTAAATTTTTTCAACAAATTATTGAAAATGTTTGGTCTAACCAAGCCATCCCAGATATCAACCATCACTAAAGCGTTCACAGGTATCTTTAATCAGTCTAAGAAAGAGGAATAAGATGTTTAATTAAAAGCTGTATCAGCCCTGGCTGGTGTAGTTCAGTGGATTGAGCACTGGCTTGTGAACCAAAGTGCAGCCAGTTCAATTCCCAGTCAGGGCACATGCCTGGGTTGCAGGCCAGGTCCCTGGTGGGGGACACATGAGGGGCAACCACAGATTGATGTTTCTCTCCTTCTCTTTCTCCCTTCCTTTCCTTCTCTCTAAAAATAAATAAATAAAATCTTAAAAAATACACTATCAAAGAAAAAAATTTTAGGTGATTAATTTCTTGCTAAAAGGCTTATTAATTTTTCTTTTTAATGCAGCAAAACTTTATACAGGATCATTCTTTGAAAAAATCATAAATGAATTCTATAGAGGAAAAAGAACATGACAGGAGAAATAGGTTTTAGACATTTCACAAGCAAAATTGTCTATTTATAGCAGTAGCTCCATGCCCAATACAGGTAATAATCATTTCACCATTGGCTGAATAAGTTATCGAACAGCCACTGAGCATGAAAAGGATATTCACGCTCAGGATATGAATATTCATGTCAGGATATTTTTCTCAAAGATCTGAGAACCATTTTTTGAAGTGTAAATATCAAGGAGGATAGGACCCCTATCAATCTCCTAGTTTCTGTAGGAGGGTGCGAGCTTAACTTTGCTGGGAACCTTGCTCCAAGTTGTATATGCACCTCCTTTCATAAAGATCTCAGAAATGTTCCTCATTCTAGAGAAGTCCAATAAGCCAACACAAATGGTAACACTAAATACCCAGTAAAGTTAGGGTGAACTGTATGTGACAAATGGTACTGTCAGTCTCCTAGTTGAGGACTAGTTATAGCTTATCTTGAAAACATGCCATTGGTTGTTATCTTCTTGGCCATCTAACAGGGTAAGAGGTCTTTGGGTCTTTACAATCTCATAGAGGATTGCCTGTGATCCTCTATGAGATTACATCCTACTTTAAGGCTTATTCAATAATTTCAACAATATACCTGTTTCTTTCTCCATTCTCTGCCTTTGCAGAGAGAACTTCAGAGTTGGGAGATTTTTTTAAATTTTATTTCTCCCTGGCTGTTAGTGGCATTCTTGTTTTCTAAAGTCTAGCATGAGAACTTAAAAAATCAAACAGAATTGACATTCCTAAACTGGGGTTAGACACAAACATAAATCATTTTTAAATAGCACTTAATATCTATTTACTTTTTAATTGTCCCATTTACAACTATAGTCATACAGGGAGCTATTATGTTTTTAGTGTTATGAGGATGCATATGTAAAGACAGCTAAACTACAAGAAAAAAAAAAGAAAGGAGGGAAGGAAGGAAAAGGAGGGAGGGGTTTGAGGAAAGTAAAGAGTTAAGTTATAATTCCAAATTTTAGCTGATTTGTAACTGCCAATATAGGTCACAGTGTCTCCATCTTTAAAGAGAAATTAATATTATCTACTTCGCTACTTATGCTGTTGTGTTAAGTACAATACAGGTTAACCTCTCAGGCGTCTCTTTAAAAAATAATCGTTGTGCTCATTTTTACTGTGATTAATTCCTTCAATTCTTTTCTGTTTTTTATCACCCAACTATGCACTTTAGACACTGTAGTTTTAGTTTTGCTCATTTAAAGAATATATACATATTCTTATTCATATATATATATATATGATTTTTTTTTAAATATTTTATTTATTTTCAGAGAGAGGAGAAGGGAGGGGAGAAAGAGCAATGTATGGTTGCCTCTCACATGGCCCTCACAAGGGACCTGGCCTGCAACCCAGGCATGTGCCCCGACTGGGAATCAAACCGGGACCCTCTGGTTCGCAGCCCGTGCTCAATCCACTGAGCTACACCAGCCGGGCGATTTCTTTTAATATACAGTTTACCCCTCCATCTCTTCTTTTTCATATAGGTTTCTATAAAAGAACAAGGACCATTTAAGTTACAGATTTCTCCCAGTCTAGACTCTTTAAAATATTACAAACTCTTTAACGTATTGCTATACTTTTATGCCTGCTGTATGTCCTTCTTGATAAGACTCAGGCTTATCTTTTTTGACAAGAATATAGACAAAGTTATGTTCTGTCATCAGGAGACACATAATACCTAGTTTTCTCAACAATGCTCACTGCAGATCCATTTTTCACTGGAAGAGCAAAATAGTGATATTTGAATTCTAGTATTTTGTTTTAATTTATTAACTGAAACATATTTATAAAACTACATTTTACTTACAATGAGGTGTCCTCTTTGGCTACCCAGGGTTACAGGAAGGTGAAAAGGGGAAAAGAAGTGCTTAATGTTTTCTCATTATTTGTTAATTTCGAGACAAATTGGTTTCTGGTCATCCTGGAAAGGTAGCCAATTTTTTTTTTTATTATTCTGAATTGATGAATTCAAACATATTCTATAGGTTTAACTACAGTGAAATTGGTATTTAATTAAAACTCAAGTTGTTGCGTCATGTAGCAGTGGGAGCCTCTTTAAGTTGGTTCCTGGGTCATTCTGACATTATCTTTAGAAGTGTTGACATGTTCTTTCCTATAATGTGGAAGGATGTTCCAGACATATATTTTCTGTCCTACACCCAAGACCAACTATTCTCCAAGGAACACTGGTTCCTTTTAATGGGAAATGGCATTTCAAGACTACAAAACTGAGCACTAAAGATGTTCATTGCCAGCAGCTATCATTATTTCTGGACCTGTTTAGTAGACAAACTGAGAAATACACATACACAATACATAGATATACATTTAACTTTTAAATATCAGTCATCTCATGGGATTATTCTGAAATTTTCAATTTAAATATACTACTACATGGTTTTACTGAACTACTTTTCTAAATCACTCCTGTATCATTTTGTTTTACAGTGAGAATGTTATTTTCATGAGCAATGATATGGCAGGAATATCCCATAATTTGGCATTTGCTCTATTCAGTGTTACATAATATATATATATATATACACTTAATTATATTATACCATAATATATACCAAATTGTTTCAGAATAATAGTAACCATATAACTGATTTTTCCCCACCATGAGAATGTTTTCAAAGACAAGGATAGAATTAAAGCATTCTATAATTTTTTATTTATTATTCCCATATTATACAAACAGTAATATGATTATAACAACATCATCATCATTGATTATAATCCTGAATAGATTTTTTTATATAGCTACCCCAATTCTATTTTTAATATAACAGTTATTCTAGATGTATGTTATCAAAATATACATCCATAAACATATAATTGGTCCCCTTTAACTTTCATTTAATTTTAATTCTATAGGTAGGTATACATTTAATACTCACAGCTATCATATGGTATTGGTATTTCTCTTGGAACTTTGCTTATATGAATCTTTTCTCTAATACATTCTTCAGGAAAAACTCAACAGGAAACATGCCCTCAGTTTTTTATTTCAATAAATATTTTTATGCCCTTTTACCCAAACATAAGTTTTACTGAATAAAATATATTTGTCTCGACTTCCAGTCAAGATGGAGGTATAGGTAGATATGCTTCACTTCTTTGCATGACCAAAAGAAGGATAATAGCCAGTTTAAAAACAAAAAAACAACCAGTACTACCAGAAAATCAGACTGTATGGAAGTCTGACAAGCAAGGAGATAAAGAAGAAACATTCATCTAGACTGGTAGGAGGGGCAGAGGCAGGCAGCTGGGGTGGAGAGGATGGGTGGCAAGGCAGTGGCTGGTGGACCACGTGGTCCCAAATTCACATGCAGATAAACCAGTAGGAACAACTGGAGAGTGAAACAGACCTCACAACGCAGGGTTCCAGCACAGGGAAATAAAGTCTCAAAACCTCTCGCTCTAAAAACCTGTGGGGTTGAGGTGGTGGGAGAAACTGTCAGTCTCACATGAGAGTGCATTTGGAAGGGCCCACAGGATCCTAGAACATACACCAGCCCATCCACCCGGGAATCAGCACCAGAATGGCGCAACTCACTTGTGGGTGGTAGGGGTAAGTGGTTGAAAGAGGGGTGACAGCAGAGCAAGTGACATTGTTACCTCTCTAATCCCTCCCCTGGGTTGCCCTGCCCTGTAAAATACCTAAGGCTGAGCCCCTTTGGGCCAAGACAAAGACATATGGAGCAAATCAAAGAACACATCAAAACTCCGGAAAAGGAACTAAGTGATGAGGAGATGGCCAACCTATCAGAGGCAGCGATCAAAACACTGGTAATCAGGATGCTCACAGAAATCATTGAGCTTGGTCACAAAATAAAGAAAGAAATGAAGGCTATATAAAGCAAAACAAAGGAAAATATACAGGGAACCAATAGTGAAGGGAAAGCAACAGGGACTCAAATCAAAGATTTGGAACAAAAGGAAGAAATAAACATTCAACCACAACAGAATGAAGAAACAAGAATTCAAACAAATAAGGAGAGGCTTAGGGACCTCTGGGAGAACTTTAAATGTTCCAACATCTGAATCATAGGGGTGCCAAAAGGAGAAGAGGAAGAGGCAAAAATTGAAAACTTATTTTTAAAAATAACGAAATAAAACTTCCTCAGTCTGGTGAAGGAAATAGACATGCAAGTCCAGGAAGATCAGACAATCCCCCAAAAGTTGGACACAAGCAGGAACACGCCAAGATATATCATAATTAAATTACCCAAGATTAAAAGGAGAGAATCTTAAAAGCAGCAGGAGAAAAGGAGGCGGTTACCTACAAAGGAGTGTCCATAAGACTGTCAGCTGATTTCTCAAAAGAAACCTTACAGGCAAGAAGGGGTTGGAAAGAAGTATTCAAAGTCATAAAAGGCAAGGACCTACATCCAAGATTACTCTATCCAGCAAAACTATCATTTAGAATGGAAGAGCTTCCCAGATAAGGTCAAGTGAAAGGAGTTCAACATCACTAAGCCCTTGTTATATGAAATGTTAAAGGGACTTATCTAAGAAACAGAAGAAGATAAAAAACTATGAACAGTAAAATGACAACTCACAACTATCAGCAACTAAACATAAAAACAAAGACTAACTAAGCAAACAACTAGAACAGGAGCAGAGTCACGTAATTGGAGATCAACTGGAAGGATATCTGTAGGGAGTGGGGGAGGGGATGGTGGAAAAGGTACAGGGAATAAGAAGCATAAATGGTAAGTACAAAATAAACAGGGGGATGTTAAGAATAGTATAGGAAATGGAGAAGCCAAAGAGCTTACAAGTATGACCCATGGACATGAACTAAGGGGAAGGGAATGCTGGAGAA
>PVJI01022954.1:9200-24497 GCA_004026765.1 Micronycteris hirsuta
TGAGCTTACTAATTATTTGGGAAGAATAATTGTAAATGACTTTGGAGTAGACTGTGGGAACAGATTATAAGCAATACAGAATAATATTAGATTTTGTTTCTATTGTTAGGGGTTCAGTGAAAATGCCTTGAAACAAGGATAACTCAATTTTATAGACAATCCTGAGTGGTAGATGAAATGGCCAGGCAAACCTTTTTTTTCTAACTTGGACACCTGCTAAGCTTTTTCCTTCCTAATTTCATTTCAAAACTTAATACATACAATTTACAGTCTTGCCTTTAATCCTATCTTACACTACCTGGCAAAAATGCCAAGCTCTGACTAGTATTCTTTTCTTCACTTTCTCCTACCCTCTTTTCCTCAAACCTATTCCCTTTTCTAATTTGGACACCTGTCAAGCCTTTTTTCCTTCAATTCTATTTTATCATTCATAACTTACCTGACCTTTGTTAAAATACATACATAATTCAGTTTGGCTATAAAGTATTATAGATTATAACACTATGATTTTATGACTTTAATATCTGAAGTGACATACATAAGGTTTATTTATAGATATATATGAAGTATTATATATATGATATTATATGTAATAAGTATTTATATAATAAAAGTACATGGCCATAATAGCTTATGAATATATATAAATGGCTATTATGTTATTATTTTCTTATAATAATGCAGTATTAAAATGGCACATAGCTGTTTATCAATGCAGGCTTCATCTATTTACCACATGTCTTTTTAATATTTTATTTCTTAATTTTTATAATAAACTTAGAGGTCATCCAGAAACATGACTGCAAACTCCAAACACACATAAAACTACACTCAACCAATGTGAGTCCTTCAAAACTAAGGCAGCAGTACCAAAATGTATTTGCAAATTATATTATAAATGGTAGCTTTGGAATGTTATTTCTTGTTACCTGATGTTATTGTAATTTTTACCTAACATATTTTTAATTAAATGGGGAAAATTTTTGTATTAGGAAAATATTTAGTATTTTTTTTTAATTTGAATTAGGATAACATATTGTTTTTTTTAAAGATTTTATTTATTTATTTTTAGAGAGAGGAGAAGGGAGGGAGACAGAGAGGGAGAGAAACAGCAATGTATGGTTGCCTCTCACACGGCCCTTACAGGGGACCCGGCCTGCAACCCAGGCATGTGCCCTGACCGGGAATCGAACCGGGATCGTCTGGTTCCCAGCCCGCGCTCAATCCACTGAGCTACACCAGCCAGGGCAAAAATATTGTTTTAATAATTTAAAAGAATTATAATTTTTAAAACTTTATCTTAGATTATTAAGCACTTAAAAATGAACAGTAACATCTATTTTTTTTAATTACCTAAGGATACAATTTTTGGGGGGTTAAATGCAGAGATTAGGGTGAATTTTGAGAGATGGGGGAAGCCTGATTGTTTTTATTACTTTTAGCTGTCTTGTTTTGTGAAGGTGTGCTGACAGAACCTAGGCGCAGGCTGAGTTGCTATGGAGAAAAGCTGACGCTGGGCTTGTTTTTCAGCCTTCTCGGAGGTGCGTCTTTATGACGTCACTATATAATGGCCTCCAATTTTGTAGTTCTAGCTTGCAGCGGCCATTTTAATTGTAGGCAGGGGGCCGCCCAACACTTGGTAGGTTAAGGTTTCTTAGCCTTTCTTTGTTAAAAGAGGTGAAAAAGATGTCCTGCCCTTTCCCCCTACCCCCATTGCTGAGAGCTGTGGAACCACTTCCTGCTAGTTATTTTTATTTTGTTAAGAGATGGTAAAGAAATTGGCTTGGGAGAGAGAGGAGTTAACTTTTTAAGCTATGGATTTTTTAAGTTACTGTTTTTTCTTTTTCCCGAGTGGCGCTGTTTAAGCTGCCGACTTCTCCACCTTTCCTTCACCTTGCGCCCAGCCCAGCAAGGTCCTTCTTTGTTTTCTGGAGGAGGGAGCCTGCCCCACCCCGACTGCGGGAGTAGCGAGCCAAGCTGTGCCTCTCTCGGCAGGCAGGGCCCAGGGCAAACCACGGAGTGAGATCTTTTTTGCTACTGACTGATTTAAACGGGAAGTGCTGGCGGATTCGTTAGTTCTCCCAGCCAGCGCAGCGCAACACCCGCGCGCCTTCAGCTGCCAGCGAGTGCGTGCAGCCCGCGCCGGGTGCCAGGAGCCTGGTGGGGAGTTTGCGCCCCCTACGGCGAAAGATGGTCGGTGGCCTCGGCGCCCAAGGGCAGCAGGGTGATAGCCCCCACCCGCTCTGAAGCGAGGGAGGAAGTGGCTGCCGTTTTTCCCACCACCGCCCACCAGGATGAGCTTTGCGAGCGGCTTGCTACCCTCGCCGCCCGCCACCTTGGAGCCCCAGCCTTTTTTTCTGCACGGGTTTGGAGTTGGCGCCGCCGCCACACGGAGAGGCTTATTTTCTGAGGGCATGCTATGGCGTCTCTTGCCATGTCCCCAGGAGCCCAATCCTCTCCCCTGCCCTGCATCAAACACGGCCTGGGCAACGGTGAGGGGTTCCGCCCTCGCTCCTGTCGGGCCGGTTGGCTCGACCAAGTTGCGCGCTCAGGGCTTTTGTTAGCAAGTGGCAAACTTTATATAATTAGCGGTACACAATCCGCTCCTCCGGATTTGTATGGATTCGTTTTTTAAATTGTCATGGCCAAAAACGTTTTTCGTACCAGTTCTTACTTTCTGCCCCATCCTGGAACAACCTCAGAGGGTTGATGAGTCCTTCACCAGACCCGATTTCACGCGAATTTCAACCTACCTTAGGAAGGGGGGTCTCCAGTCTTTGACTTCCTGGTCCTAAGATGTCCCACATCCAGGCGCCATCTGACACGGGGTAGATCGGTCCTTCCGATACCCGTGGGTGACTGTGACCCAATGAGTGTATGAATCTCATACCGAGACACGCGGGGAAAGAGAGACCGGGGTCACGTGGCTGATTCCTCCCATCTCAGGAAAAAGCCCAGTGGCTTGTCCAGCCAGGGTTTTTATCAGGGGCATTAGCAATTTACATTGGATTGATTATTTATGGGATTAAGCAGAACAGGTAGGATTTCTCATAGCAAGGCATTGGATGTAAATTCAGATCCGGTGGCAGACAGGACCAGGTTAAAGTAATATGCAGGGCACAGCAAGCCAGAATTTTTTAAGATACATCTTTGCCAAATTCCTATTAGAGAATTTCCATTCCACAGACATGATCCACACTTTCTCACACAGGAATCACACGGAGCTGTGCTCAAAACGTGTAAATTCACGACCATGCGTGTTAACACGCGTGTGGAAATCACTGCCACACCTTGGGAGCACCAGGAATAATCTCACAGTGATCTGTAGCCCATCACTTCTTTTTTGTTCCCACAAACCGTAATTTCCAATTAGTTCCTTGAGCAGTGACCACTCCTATCTCAGCACCCATTTGTCTTCCTTACTCTGTTTTTCTCTACAGTACTTACATACTTTAACACACTATTTATTTTACTGAATTATTTGTCTTTACCCATTAGAATGTAACCTTTAAATAGGCAGGGAATTTTTCTATATGATCACTGCTATATCTGCAGATAAGACTGCCTCACGTATATATGTTCAATAAATATTTGTAGAGTGAAAGCAAGTCATCTTCTCACATCAGGAGGAAACCAGTAGTACCTGTCTATCATGGCTTTATTGAAGTGAGAAAGAGATTGAATTAATAAAATATATTCACGTGCCATATTTACCTGAGTTTAGATAGTATGAATATTCTGGAAACATTTTGTTTCTTCATATTTTTAAAAGAAATAATCCACAGAAACAGCCTTATTTTACCTTTTGAGCAAGAACATAGAAGAATGCTTATTTTGTTCTTGCTATTTTTACAGAACACTATTCCTCTATTGATTCTTAAAACTGTGGCTATTTATAAAATATTATTTGAACCTGAACATATTAATATATTTTTAGTTGTACTTATCATTTCTATACCCCAACAGTCTCGAGGTTTATAGAGAAGTGAAGGAAATAGTCCCAGGTTTCCAATTCGTCTAAAAAATATAACTTGATTACCAAGATCAGTTGTTTGGTATTGCCAGCATGTTGTTCCAAATCTGGGATTTTTTAACCCAGATAAAAGTAAAGGTAACTTGAAAGTGGGTTTTAAGGTTCACCAGGCCTACTTCCGGCAAGATGGAGGCATAGGTAGACACACTGTGCCTCCTCACGCAACCAAAAGAGGAAAAACAGCAATTTAAATGAACAAAAACAGGCAGATCTGATAGAAAATTGAACTGAGTGGAAGTCCGACAACCAAGGAGTTAAAGAAGACACATTCATCCAGACTGGAAAGTGGGGCGGAGACGGGCGAGAAGCACGTGGCAAGCAGGGCAGAGAACACGCAGCCAGCCGGGCAGTGAGCACACGGCAGGATGGCAGATTGCGGAGTGGTACTGGCAGTGCTGCAGCTGCCAGGAGAGACACGCAGCAGGTGTTCCTGACCAAAATGAGGCCAGCACCCGGCCCACCCGGACCTAGTGGGGCCAAGGTTGGTAGACTGGGTGGGCCCTCATTCGCCTGCAGATAAACTGGGAGAAAAAGCTGGGAGCAGAGTGGACTGAGCAGCAACCCACCAACTTGGGAAAATAAGACCTCAAACCACCAATTGAGGGCACCTGTGGGGTCTGAGGCGGCGTGGGAGGAACTCCCGGCCTCACAGGAGAGTTCGTTGGGGAGACCCACCCACTCAACCCAGAGCCAACACAGGGGTCCCAACTGGCTTGGGGGTAGCAGTGTAAGTGTGGAGAGCGGAGCAGCACCATTGTTCTCTCAAGACCTGCCCCCACAGGCTGCGTCACAAAATAACGATGGGAGTTGACCTGCCCTGGTGAACACCTATGGCTCCGCCCCTTAAAGTAACAGGGGCACCGAGAAAAAAAATGGCCCAAATGAAAGAACACATCAAAGCTCCAGAAAAAATACAACTAAGTGATGAAGAGATAGCCAACCTATCAGATGCACAGTTCAAAGCACTGGTAATCAGGATGCTCACAGAATTGGACGAAAAACTGTCACAATTACTTGAACAAATGAAGGATAATATAAAGGAAATGAGGGGAAATGTGCAGGGAACCCATAGGGATGAGAAGGAAACTGGGACTCAAATTAATGGAGTGGACCAGCAGAAAAAAACAACATCCAAACAGAAAATAATGAAGAAACAAGAATTCAAAAAAATGAGGAGAGGCTTAGGAACTTCCAGGACATCCTTAAACATCCCAACATCTAAGTCATAGGTGTGCCAGAAGGAGAAGAGGAAGACCGAGGGATTGAAAACTTATTTGAACAAATAATGAAGGAGAACTTCCCCAAGCTGGTGAAGGAAATAGACTTCCAAGAAGTCCAGGAAACTTAGAGAGTCCCAAAGAAGTTGGACCCAAAGAGGAACACACCAAGGCACATCATAATGACATTACCCAAGATTAAAAATAAGGAGAGAATCTTAGAAGCAGCCAGAGAAAAGGAGACAGTTACCTACAAAGGAATTCCCATAAGACTGTCAGCTGATTTCTCAAAAGAGACCTTGCAGGCAAGAAGGGGCTGGAGGGAAGTATTCCAAGTAATGAAAGGCAAGGACCTACATCCAAGAATACTCTATCCAGCTAAACTCTCATTTAGAATGGAAGGGCAGATAAAGTGCTTCTCAGATAAGGTCAAGTTCAAGGAGTTCATCATCACCCAGCCTTTATTGTATGAGATGTTAAAGGGATTTATATAAGAACATAATCAGCAAAAGAAAAAAGCAAGCAAAATATAACCAGAGACATTGAAATTAAGAACAATCCAACAGTAACCAGAGGGGATGGGGGAGGGGACAATGAGGGGAAGGGTTTTCAGGAACTACTATAAAGGACACAAGGACAAAACCAAGGGAGAGGGTGCAAGCAAGGGGGAGAGGTGGGTTTGGCTGGGGTTGGGGGATGTGATGGGGGGAAAATGCAGACAACTATAAATGAACAACAATAAAGTAATTAAAAAAAAAAAGGTTCACCAGGCCTTTCTGCAGAACCAAACATGCACTTGTTCCTCATTATGTCAGAGTTGATGTTATGTGCTCACCAAATCCTATTTTATTTTCCACTGTCTGGATACATAGGAAAATTACAGTCCTCAAATTCCATTGCATTGAGGTTGCAACCACATGACTGGATTCTGGATAGTGGATTGCATACAGAAGTGGGTTAAAGACATGTTTTCTGAATATTATAACTTCAGGATGGTGGAATTTGTATGCCTTGGCTGATTGGATGTGTAGCACTATCTCCCATTGATTGTATTTATCCCATTATGTGAGTGAGAACTAATCTTTCCTTGTGTTAAGCCATTATTTTAGGGTGTATGTGTTACTGTTTCCTGACTTATCCACTCACCATTGATAGGAACCTATGACTGAACTGAAAAATTCAGAATTTAGGTTAGATTTATATTCTGGTTCCTAAGCAAACATTTCAGGAAAAAAGCTACTTTAATCAACAATGTGGCAAGTTTGTGAGTAAATCAGGAGTTGCTGGGGTCCTTACTTTCTTTCTTAAGCTGTATAATTTGCTAATTTATAAACATGGCCAAAAGCTTTGGTCTTATTTTCTGCAGTTGTTCTCTTCAGAACATTTTTATTAGAGGCTTGGTGCTTCCTGCAGCTTCTAGGAAGCTTTCCAAGGTCAGAAATCAGCATTGTGTTCTCTCTCAGAGATATGGGGATATCCTCTGGCTATCCTGCCCCTAAGTGAATAAAACCTTTTTAGAAATAAGAACAGAGAGTGGAGATAGAAATTAAAGTTCTTATTTCATTTCACTTTCCATCCCCTGAGAAATGCACCCAGAGGCATAGTGTAACAGGGTATAGGCTGGGAGGCCCAAGGGTCCCCCAAAGGGGGGATTTGTAGTGGGGTACAGAACTTGGGGTGTCAGGAATATAGGATATCCCCACCCCCACAAGTCTGGCTGGGGGGTGGGACACATGGAGCAGGGCCATTGAGCATTACTTTGCATATCAATATCAGCAGACTAGTCTTCATATCTATATGCAAAACAGTTATTTTGCATATCAACAGCAGGCTAGCTAGGGAGATGGGTGTGACTTTGACCCATGGTGTAACTGGGAGGCAGCTCCCTTTACAGCACCTGCTTCAGAGCTTGGAGGTAATTTGCTCCATGCCCTGGGGCCATGCCTGCCCAGACTAACTATGGCAGCCAAGAAAGGCTGAAAATGTGGGAGTGCTGGTAAGTGTAGCCAGTTGTGGGAGGAGTCGGAAATGGGGTTATGGAGAAGGTTCCAGGCTGATATTTAAACTAAAGGTGGGTCTCCATGAGAGAGACAATGTAGGACTAGGAGAGAGTATGGGGGACAATAAGAGGAAAATGTGAGTCCATGAGGGAAGAAAAGGGGTGAAAAGACTCTGGCTGGTGGGCCATGAGGAGGTGCTATGTGGCTTTGGATTAAGAACTGGAGATCATGGTGAGACAGCTAATGGTGCTGGGTACTAGGGGAGACTTTCCCAGCTGAGCATGGATTACTGGGAGGAACTGGGAGTCTAGCTGAGCTATGGACTTATATTTCTTTTTCCTGAGATATGGTACCCCTGACTGGCCTGGTTGGACAAGGGGGTGAAGGCAGGATTGTGTGTGTGTGTTTGCAGGTGATTTAAAGGGACTTTGAGATTTATTTATTTATTTATTTTTATAAATCCCTTTAACATTCCATATGATAAAGGCTGTGTGATGATGAACTCCTTGAACTTGACCTTATCTGAGAAGCACTTTATCTGCCCTTCCATTCTAAATGAAAGTTTTGCTCGATAGAGTATTCTTGGATGTAGGTCTTTGCCTTTCATGATTTGGTATACTTTTCTCCATCCCCTTCTTGCTTGGAAGGTCTCCTTTGAGAAATCAGCTGACAGTCTTATGGGAATTCCTTTGTAGGTAACTGTCTCCTTTTCTCTTGCTGCTTCTAAGATTCTCTCCTTATTTTTAATCTTGGGTAATGTCATTATGATATGCCTTGGTGTGTTCCTCTTTGGGTCCTGCTTCTCTGGGACTCTCTGAGTTTCCTGGACTTCTTGGAAGTCTATTTCCTTCGCCAGATTGGGGAAATTCTCCTTCATTATTTGTTCAAATAAATGTTCAATTTCTTGGTCTTCCTCTTCTCTTTCTGGCATCCATATGATCTGGATATTGGGCCATTTACAGATGTCTCGGAGGTTCCTAAGCCTCTCCTCATTTTTTTGAATTCTTGTTTCTTCCTTCTGGTCCACACCGTTGATTTGAGTCCCAGTTTCCTTCTCTTCCCTATTGGTTCCCTGCACATTTCCCCTCATTTTCTTTAGTGTATCCTTCATTTGTTCATTTATTTGCATCCAACTTTCTTCCAGTTTTGTGAGCATCCTGATTACCAGTGTTTTGAACTGTGCATCTGATAGGCTGGCTATCTCCTGGTCCCTTAGTTGTAATTTTTCTGGAGCTCTGCTCTGTTCTTTCATTTGGGCCATTTTTTTCCCTCGGCGCACCTGTTACTTTAAGGGGTGGAGATTTAGGTGTTCCCCAGTGAAGGGTAACCTACATCGTTGGGTTGTGATGCTTCTTTTGGGGGTGGGATCTGGGAGGGAGCAATGGCGCTGGCTCCATTTACTGCTGGTTCCCATTCACTCCCATCATGGTAAGCTCTCCTGTGAGGCTGGGAGCCACTCCGGCTGCTGCCTCAACCCCCTCAGGTGCTTTCAACAGGTGGTCTGAGGCTTCCCCACCCCCCACCGCGATGGTGGGCCATGGGGTCTGCTCCGCTCCCCACATCCTTCTCCCAGTCTATCTGTGTGCAAAAGAGGTACTGCCTGGTCCACCAGTCTCAGCCCCGCTGGTTCCCATGGGCTTCTCTGGGTGCACCAGCTGTGGGCTTTGCTGAGTGCTCAGGCCTCATTTTGGCCAGTCGCGCCCTTAGTGAGTCTGTCTCTCTGGGCAAACTTCTGTCTCGCTGTGCGTACTCTCCGCCCCGCTTACCAGTCTGGATGAACGTGTCCTCTCTAACTTATTGGCTGCCGGACTTCCACTCAGTTCGATTCTCTGTCCATTCTGGTTGGTTGTTTTGCTTTTTAACTTGTTGTTTATCCTCTTTGGTTGTGAGCAGAGGCGCAGTGTGTCCACCTACGCCTCCATCTTGGCTGGAAGTCCTCCGGGATTTTGAGATCTAATGGCAACATTCCGCCGTTACACTAAATCTATATAACTTTTGAATAAATAGTTCTTTTCTTTTTACCAAACTCTGGCATTGAGAGCCACAGTTCATATGACAGCAGTGGGCAAGATGAACCTAGTACATAAAGACCCTGAGGGATGGGGGGCTTTCAGCAACAGTATCTGGGCTCTCTCCCCAAAGGGTTCTATTTGGTAGAAATAGGTCTTGCCTTTGAGAAGGCCAACCTTCACCAACTTTCACTAATAGGTTTACCTACCCTTAGGTTTGACCTCTGCTTCCCAAGAATACTTTCTTTCAAATCTCTCAGTCTGAATACTCTCTCCTCTCTGTGAGAAAAACTATATTCTTTCCCAAGGAAAAGATCTATCTGACTCTGTGTTCATCACAGAGATCCATAACCTGGATCCTTCTTCAAGGAAGAATTTGATATCCAGCTGTGAAGAGTGAAGTCAGCAGGCAGCCTCCAGCTGTCAGCCCTTTCAGGGTGGGCATCATCTGAAGAGACCAGCCTTGATGGAGGTCACACCCTTCCAGGGAAGCTCAAATACAATGACTGAGGGAGGTAGCAGTGTAAAGATCCTGCTATTTTGGCCTGATGGAAGATAACTCTGATAGCTAATTCTATCTTCAGAGATCCCCATTGGCTTGAAATAAGCTGTATTGGACTTGAAGTTTAGTTCAGCTTCTTCCTCTGTTCCTCCTTCCTTTAAAACTTGTTGATCTCTGATAAGCATCTTGTACCTCAAACTCTATCATAGTATCTGCTTTCAGAGAAGTTAACCTGCAAGAGGCTCTCTGTATCCTGTCTGGTTCCTGAAGTCATTACTAACTGTCCTGAATTTTTTCTGGGTAGACTTTGTCACTTGTTCATCAGGCAGTAGTGGGGATAGGGTGTGTGTATGATCTACTATTGCCTAAGAGAGCTGCCAGCCATGCAGCACTATTACTCAGTGACCTAGTCACCTCTTTTAAAAGCTAACATTAATTTCTTTTATAGATCATACAATCCAAGTACATATTGAAAAATATATTCCCCAAATTAATAAAGGGCTCTCTTTGCTTTTAGGGACAGTGTAAAATGAGATTTGGGATATTGTTTGAGAATAATACAACTGCTATAATTTATATTTCTGCTATAATCCAATAATTCAATTCTTAAAGAGAAAAGAAAATTAAATGTGATAAATGGAAGTTATAAGAAGTGTTAAGCATAAATAGTAAGTAAGCTAGAAGCTCATTTAGATAAAGGCAAAATTGATAGAATGTGTTAAGTATAAATAATAAGTAAGCATGTAGCTTATGAGACAGGCAGAATATATCAGAAGTTTTACATTTATATAGTAAAGTAATAACCTAAAAGATATAAGACAGATAGAAAATTGGAATTTATATAACAGAACATACAAGAGTGTTATTGTGGATAGAAAGTGATAGAAAGACCAAGACCAAATCATGATCATGCTACCGCTGGTTATGTCACCTCTAAATTGGCCAGCCAATGATGACATCCTGTAGGGTACAATTATAGCTTCACAAATACTATTCCCAAGAAAAATAAATGAATTTCATAGATGTTCAGTAGGCTTATTGATAAACTACATCTGTGTCCAAGTGTGCTTGTCCCTGCATCTCTCCAACAGGGTAATTGTATGCCATTGATCTTTGAAATTTTCCATTTGTGGACTGAGAGCCCACAATAAGTAGTTTTATAACTGCACCATTGATGGAAGGGGGTTGATGTGACAGAGAGAGAGAGAGAGAGAGAAGAGGGGAGGGGAGGAGGAGGGGAGGAAAACATTCTAAGGATTCAAACACCCTGCTTGCACCCTGTAAGTGTATGAAGCTATTGCATCTTTTCCCTCTTGTTTCTCACTGTGTTTTAAGTTGATTTAATAAACTGCGTGCTTATTATTTTCATCAAATTTGGTCTGTGAACTTTCCTGTTTTGTACCTTCTGGGATTGTGGGATAGCTTGTCTGATGGTGATAAGGGTCAATGTGAAGTAGCCCTATGGTATGACCTACCTGGTGAAGAACTGAGGTCTCTGGAAAATAGCCATGTGAATAATCTTGGCATTGAACCCTCCAGACCCAGACTTTTATTCTCTTTGGGCTTAGGGTGACTTAAGCCTTGGCCTGCATCTTGATTACAACCCTACAGCAGACCTTGAGTCAGAACCACCCACTAAACTACTCTTAAATTGTTGACCCACAGAAAGTGTTAGATAAATATTTGTTGTTTTAGGCCACAAAGTTTTACAGTAAGTTGTTACTCAGCTATAGTTATCTAATACATTAATCCATTATGATGGGTAGTTGAGGGTGAGGAGTTCTTACATATTAATATTCATGAAAGTGGGGTTCTTTATTTTTTCTAAAAGTCTGACTTTATCTTGTTGAACACAGAGAGCAAAAAACCCAGCAATTCATAGAGAATGAAGAATCAACATTTCTAGGTTTTGTAAAAAGAATTACAGGAAAATCTGCATTCAAAATTATTTAATTTTCATGAATCTGTTCAACTTTTATGATATTAAAACTTGGAATAGTTTGCTTTACCCTTTCTGTGTTTGAATGATGAATGATATCACCAAGGGAGTCAATGCCTTATCATCAGCAAAAACCTTGCACAGATTAAATGCCTATCATTGCTCCTCAAATATGTGCTTCACCTAAAATGTACCTAACAAATAAAAACCCAAACCTACCCCTTCTTTCCCATGGGAAAAATATGTTTACTGAATTTAATAGTAGCTTTTAGTCAAGCTTCAGGGAACCTCAAAGATTCAACACTTGCAGCAAAATAGATTCATATTCCTGCAGCAGTTTTACTTTACAACACAATCCAGTATTATATGCACTTTTTGTTACCATGGCTTGTGTATCTTGTGGTAATGCCAAAGTCACATTTTTCACCTGGGGGCTTGATAATAGATCTAAATTTTGGGAGGAAGAAATATTTGGGCTTTCAACAACTCTCAGTTTTACTTTTCTGTCAAGGATTAGCTGAAAATTTTGAGGGATGAATGTAGGCATTGATTTTCTCTGTCAATGCACATACACAATTTGGAATGTTTTAGAATTTTATCATGTATTTTATAGTCCTTGTAAAAGTTTGTCACATATATTTATATATTATCGCTAAGGTTCTAATACTCTCGATAGTTCGATAGTTTGTAAAATTCATGTGGACTGTGTGGAGCAAAGAAGAAAGCACAAAGAAGCTTTAGAACTGGACACATGTGAGCTTCAGTTCTGGTTCTACTACTTACTAGAAGCATGACTCAGGTGTGGTGCATTATGTCCGTAAACTTTTATTTTCCTCATCACTAAAATAAACGTAATGATTTTAGTGTAATGGTAGTCTTGTAAGGACTCAGTGAAATAATGTATGCTAAGAAACTGTCACATGGTAGGCAGTCTTTCCTTTTCCACCTTTACTGTAAACTATTACCAATGCCTCCCACCCAAACAGACTCCTTAACATATTATGGTGCCTACTGTGGTGTTCCTCAGTGAATATTTACTGAATTTATTATGATTTTATTAGTAAAGTCAAAAATACTCTCAACTCCTATAAACTCTGGCAGTTTCAGAAATATGTGTGTTTTTTAGAAATATCTGTTATTGACTAACCAAATTACTGTGTGTATGTTGGTGTGTTTGTATAATTATATTATCTGATATATTCCTATTATTATAAAATAGTTCAGATAGAGAATTATGTAAATAGATAATTTTCATTTAGAAGCCAGTACTTGCCTTTCCTCTCCCCAGTCATCCAGTTTATCTTTTAGAAACATATTTTGTTAAAATATTCATGAGTTCTTTATCATTGCTATCTGAATACCATTTTTATGTTTACTGGAAATAGAATGGCTTTAATGAACTTGTAGAGAAATCTGATTCATTATATATTCCTTAAAAAATTGATGTTCTACTTCTGGCCAAGATGTAGGAGTAGGTAGACATACTGTGCCTCCTCGCACAACCAAAAGTCAGAAAAACAACAATTTTAAAACAAAAAACAACCAGAACTGACAGAAAATCAAACTTTATGGAAGTCTGACAACCAAAGAGTTAAAGACACATTCATCCAGACTGGTAAGTGGGGCGGACCCGGGCACTGGGCAAGATGGCAGTTTGTGAAGCCGCACATGCAATGCTGAAACCAGGCGCTCAACACTGAAATAGGCCCAGGGGACCTCAGCTGGCAGACTGAGACCCAGCAGGTCCCAGGCCAGTGGGGCAGAGGGTCCCGAGACGGCGGTTTGTGGAGCAGTAAGGGCAATGCTGCAGCTGCCTGGAGAAACCTGCAGCTGGCACACTCAGCAAAACCTGTGGCTGGCTTACCTGGACCCAGCAGGGCGGAGACTGGTAGACTGGGCGGTCCCTCATAGTTGTGCAGATAAACCGGGATAAAAAGCTGGGGAGTGGAGCAGACCGTGCAATCCACCGTCACTGGGAAATAAAGCCTCACACCACTGATTGAAAACACCTGTGGGGGTTGAGGTGGTGGCGGGAGAAACTCCCAGCATCACAGGAGAGTTCATTGGAGAGACCCACAAGGAGATAGAACTGCACAAGTCCACCTACCCGGGAACCAGCACAGAGAGGCCCAATTTACTTGTGAGTAGCGGTCGAAGTGACTGAGAGCCGGCAGAGAGCAGAGCAAGTGCCGTTGTTCCCTCTCAGGCCCTGCCCCCACAGGTAGCATCACAACGACGTGGGTTTTCCTGCCCTCGTGAACACCTAAGCCTCCACCCACTATACGTAACAGGTGCGCCAAGATGGGGGACAATGGCCCAAATGAAAGAGATCAAAACTCCAGAAAAAAGCCCTAGCTGGTGTAGCTCAATGGATTGAGCGCGGGCTGGGAACCAAAGGATCCTGGTTCGATTCCCAGTCAGAGCACATGCCTGGGTTGCAGGCCGGTTCCCCAGTGAGGGCCATGTGAGGAGCAACCATACATTGCTGTTTCTCTCCCTCTGTGTCTCCCTCCCTTCCCGTCTCTCTAAAAATAAATAAAATATTTAAATAAAAAAAAAACTCCAGAAAAAATACAACTAAGCCACAAAGAGATAGCGAACCTATCAGATGCACAGTTCAAAACATTGGTAATCAGGATGCTCACAGGATTGGTTGAATTTGGTTGCAAATTAGATGAAAAAATGAAGGCTACACTAAGTGAAATAAGGGGAAATGTGCAGGGACCCAATAGTGATGTATTGGAAACTGGGACTCAGATCAATGGTGTGGACCACAAGGAAGAAAAAAACATTCAACCAGAAAACAATGAAGAAACAAGAATTCAAAAAACCGAGGAGAGGCTTAGGAACCTTCGGGACATCTTTAAACATTCTGGCATCTGAATTATAGGGGTGCCAGAAGGAGAAGAGGAAGACCAAGGGATTGAAAACTTATTTGAACAACTAATGAAAGAGAACTTCCCCAATCTGGCAAAGGAAATAGACTTCCAGGAAGTCCAGGAAGCTCAGAGAGCCCCAAAAAAGTTGGACCCAAACAGGAACACACCAAGGCACATCATAATGACATTACCCAAGATTAAAAATAAGGAGAGAATCTTAGAAGCAGCAAGAGAAAAGGCGACAGTTACCCACAAAGGAGTTTCCATAAGACTGTCAGCTGATTTCTCAAAAGAGACCTTTCAGGCAAGAAGGGGCTGGGAAGAAGTATACCAAGTCATGAAAGGCAAGGACCTACATTCAAGAATACTCTATCCATTGATTCCCAGTCGGGGCACATGCCTGGGTTGCAGGCCATGTCCCCAATGAGGGCCATGTGAGAGGCAACCATACATTGCTCTTTCTCCCTCCCTTCTCCTCTCTCTAAAATAAATAAAATATTTTAAAAAGAGAGAAAAAAAAAGAATACTCTATCCAGCAAAACTTCCATTTAGAATGGAAGGGCAGATAAAGTGCTTCTCAGATAAGGTCAAGTTCAAGGAGTTCATCATCACCCAGCCTTTATTATTAGATGTTAAAGGGATTTATCTAAGACATAGAGGGTTATTAACAGGGGAGTGGGAGGGGGAGAGAGGGGGAAAAGGTACAGAGAATAAGTAG
>PVJI01022955.1:0-24409 GCA_004026765.1 Micronycteris hirsuta
ATCTACAAATGAGTGGATCAAGAAACTATGGTACATTTACACAATGGAATTCTATGCAGCAGAGAGGAAGAAGGAGCTTATACCCTTTGCAACAGCATGGATGGAACTGGAGAGCATTATGCTAAGTGAAGTAAGCCAGGCGGTGAGGGACAAATACCATATGATCTCACCTTTAACCAGAACATAATCAACAAAAGCAGAAAGCAAGCAAAACTTAACCAGAGACATTGAAATTAAGAACAATCTAACAGTAGCCAGGGGGGATGGGGGAGGGGACAATGGGGAGAAGGGTTTTCAGGAACCACTATAGAGGACACATGGACAGAACCAAGGGTGGGGAGGGAGGCAGGGAAGGGAGGTGGGATTGGAGGGGGAGGGGAAGGGAGAATTTGCAGACAACTGTAATTGAACAACAATAAAGTAAAAATAAATAAATAAATGTTGCTGTTGTGGTGTTTTGGTTTGCTTAGACAGCTGTATCTTAACTGTAATTTTTAAAATATTTTATTGACTATGCTATTACAGTTGTCCCAATTTCTCTCCCTTTGCTCCCCTCTACCCTGCACCCCCCCACTCCCTCAGGCAATCCCCACACCATGGTTCATGTCCATGGGTCATGCATGTAAGTTCTTTGGCTATTCCATTTCCTATACTGTACTTTATATCCCCATAGCTATTCTGTAACTACCTATTTGTACTTCTTAATCCTCTCACCTAAGTAAATTGTTCAAAGCCTCCCACCACTTTATTTTGCCAAATATTCTGGAAGCTGAAGGAGATAGAGGTCTTGAGGGTAAATTTGATGAGGTTGACCTGTTCCAGGTATTACACATTGACAGCAATAGCTAGTGTTTAGTAAATTGCTATTATGATGCTTGTCATAATTTCTGATAAATATTTTTAAGTGCCTAAGTACCCTGGGCTTAGAGTAGAATAGTGGCAGGAACTTAATCTTGTTACTTACTGGTGTATCTAGAATGTTACCTAACATTGAATAGGTAGTCTGCAAATATTCAATAAATATCACTTGAATGAATGAATGAATGATCTGTTTGCTTAATGTGTTTGTGACTCAAGCATTATACTCATATTGAGAAAATGTAGACTCAACAAAATATTAACTGGATTATACGCCTATCAGGACAGGCATAACACACCTGTAGTTGCTGACATTGTGCTGGTTAGACCTAGCATGCCTGCCTGTATGTGTGCCAGACAGGGAGCTCTGTCACTCCCTGTGACAAAAACAAACAAACAAACATAAACACCTTTAGGAGTTACCAGAGTAATAGGCTAAAAGAGTTATAGATAGAATATCTAGGAATATAATCTGTTAGAATTCTGCTTTTCTAGAAGGTATCTACAGATACTCCAAATCGTGAGTATGATGACTTTAGATATATATGTATAAAATTTTAGATCTAAAGTAACTTAAATATCAAATGATTTTTAAAAATATAGATTCTGTGGTACTTAGTATATAAACAGTAGATCCTAAAATTTTCCATGGCTTTAGCTTCATAGTCAGGCCATTACAATCTTGTCTTTATTAATGAAAATGATTTATGATTTTGTTTCCTATTCTTCATTTGATGTAGCAGAATCCAAGTGTTCCAAGAGGTGCTGTGTCCTGGATTTAAAACCAGGTTTAGAGCACATAGATGTACTTATTTTGATGTCACTGTGTTCATTCTTAATTAGGACAGGAGATGCTGAAAATTTATTTAGTGATAAAGTTAATAATTCTCCTCCTGTAGCATCTGGTCTCCCGTGGCCTGGAGTCATTATCTAACCTGAATTTGAGAATAGTTGAGAAAGTTGTTTTATATGACCTCATTTGAATTATAGTCATTGATATAGCAAGTCTCTTTAAATTCATCTGGAAATTGAATATTCTGGTGTCCTTAGCCCAATATTTCTGTGAATCCAAATGAAATTGAGGACCACAGAAAAATACGATTGGTTAGTTATTGTTTTTAAATTTCAATTTATACTTTGTACTTTCCCAAAGGATATCTATATATATGCAATGTTATGATTTGTTGATATATAGGTTTTAAAAATTGAAGTAAAACATAAGTTGAGTATTTACTTGATTTTTAAAGTTTTATTAATAAGGTAACATTTGCATTTAAATAATTGGTTTTATTTTTAAGCATTTTATATAAGCATTTTAAATATTTAGAAATATTAGTCCATGATAAGTAAGTAATCTAGTCTTTACATGCAGTTATACCCTATACCTGGAAATATAAAAATTCATTTTAAAGTGATAAATGCAAAAATGTTGTGTTCCATATGGTTTGTTTCTAAAAACAAGAAGACATTATTTAGAAAACTTTATTTAATTATTTAGCATCTGTTATGTGTTCAAATTAAACATAAGGATTGAATTCGTTTAAATATAACTTGATAGGTGTTTTTGTAGGCTTAAGTACCTTTTATAAGCAATTTATTTTTTCAGGTTCAGAGTTAAATTACCAAATAATTCACTTAATAGTTACTTTAAATCTCTATTCCCTTCAGTCTCTCATATCGATCACAGTTTTCTTCAATATCAACTATTAACTACGAACTGCAAACTAAGCTTATGTGGGCGAGGGAAAGTGGCGGTGGAAAAATGGAGACAACTGTATTTGAATAACAATAAAGAGAAAGAAAGGAAAAAAGAAAAAGAGAAAGAGAGAAAGAATACACATTCTTAGGAGTTACATATATAGCACATTTTTGAGAGGGCCAAGAGACTGTTTGTTTTTTGTTTTTTTTTTTGCAAAGGTTTTTTTAATAAAAAAGCAAAATAAATCATATCATTTTTTCTGCTATTATCTTTTCCTATTAATGCTCTCTCACTGAAACTCCTTTTCTCTGCTCCATTCCCTTTATCTTAGGATAGTGCCTGGGAGTGTTCCTCATAGCAAGAAGAGTCAGGCGCAGGTATAGTCCTCTTCTGTCCTGTGGCAGGTCGCTGGGTAGCCCATGTAGGTATCCATTGGGTGCTACACTATCTGTCTAGTCTTGTGGACATCTCCTTTTCACCCAGTATTGGACTCGATAGCCCCTGACATACCTGTTTATTAAGGGGTCTATACATCATGGTTTCCTTATCCTCAGCCAAGTCCCCTCCATGCTCATTGTTTCACTTAAGGCGTCTGTTGCCTTCACTAAATCTGGATAGCGAGGGTGGACAAGAGTCACAATCTCATAGAAACTTTTCTATTCATAGGCAATACTGGATATATGCAATTGAGTTTCACCTTTAATTTTCAGCTTTCTTTTCAGAGGTCTAGTAACCTCAGGGACTCTAGCATCACCTTATTTATCACTACCATGATGATCCTTTCAAAATCTCTGCAACTCCCATACATCTAAAGTGGCTTTTTCTCTTCCCATCAAACAAGAGCTTATGTATCATATCCTCTTTCCTTTCCAAGATATATTTTAAATGAGATTTTATTTATTTATTTTTAGAGAGGGAGAAGGGAGGGAGAAAGAGGGGGAGCGAAATATTGATGTGAGAGAGAAACATCGATCGGTTGCCTCTTGTACATGCCCCGCCCCCGGGGACTGAACCCACAACCCAGGCATGTGCGCTGACCCGAATCAAACTGGCAACCTTTCTCTTTGCAGATTGATGCCCAACCAACTGAGCCACACCAATGAGGGCCTTTTTATACTGTCTTAAAGCAAACCTATTAATTCAGACATCTGAAGCTTGCTCTTAATGTGTACAGGAATTTTTGGAACTTAAAAATTCTACCCTCCCCCCACCACACACACACAGAGCTTGGCTTTTAAGACAGTGTCTTTTAAGGACTTGGAAAAAACCTAAATAGAAACTTGGAGCTGAGCAACGACTTCTCTGTTTGAGACTATCTTCATATATGTTTTCTACAGAAATGAATGTCAATGTCATTGAATTAAACAGTAGGCAACTGTAGGCCAATATGATTTATAGAGAGTGAAATGTGTATTTCTTATGGTTTCAAAATATCATCCTCTCTCAGTGTGTACCGCATTACGTATTATATTATCCTTAAAAGAATTAAATAAAACTTAGTTTGAATACTAACTTTATAAATGTTTAGACCTCAGCTGTCTCATCTGTAAAGTGGCAGTAACAATGCCTACATGGTTATTATCAGAATTAAATGAGTTAGAATAATATCCGAAGCACATTGATGTTTTATAGCATATGATATTAACATTACTGTTAGGATACTATTTATTGTCTAGTGGTTGTTGTTTAATAATTAAATGTAAAAACATAGGTTAATCCAAGCATCATATTTCTAACAAGCTTCTAGCAAGCTCTCTGCAGAAGTTAATTGCTTTTCTCCAGCTTTCCTTTCTTTTTTCAAAGCCAACTCCCTTATCTCTGCTCTGAGAACATGTTTTTCTGCCTCCTCAGTAGGGCTGTTGTCATTAAATATCTATTTCTGTTGTATGTTCAGTTTCTCTGCCCTGACTAAAGAAATTGTTCTAAAGAAATTGTTAATTCTGCTTCAAGCTTTTTTTCTTTCTAGTTCTGGATATGCATCAAAAAATGGGTATTATTATGACTTTGAATCTACTTATTTTGTAGAATTTCCTTACTTTATGGATCTTGGTAAAAGATAGAGCATCTCCCACTGGAGAAGCAAGGTCATGGCTAGTCACTGTCAAGGCGGTTTCACAGTTTCAGGAAGGCTGAGGACGGAGCACAGCAGTGACAGTGGGGTTAAGGGTGCGGTCCTTTGTGCAGAGCTAGCTGCCTTGAAAGTGTGAAATTGACTTCCTGCTCGGGAGAAGAGATGGCGTGTGCTCCTGCTGGGTCCCGGCTGTGGTGAGCATGGCCCTGAAATTGGTTACTCATGCCTTTGTTTGAGTTCTGACAACTCTCAATATCCTTTTAGTAAATTCCTTTTCTGTTTCATTCTGCCAGACTTGGTCTCTATTTCTTGGAACCAGGAACTCTGAAGGAAATAAGAGTAGCCTATTTTTGCTGCCTCATCTTCTTTCCTCTGTTCTGCCTTTAACTCACTGCCCACCAGGTTTCATCTGTGCTGAAAATGGTCTCTTCTAGGGCAAAGTGACCTAACTGTTGCCAAATAAAAAGAAAACAACGCTCACTCGTGATCCTGCTGAGACTCACTGTAGCAAGGGATGACTTTGTTCTTCCTTTTCTGTGATTATCTTCCTCTCCTGATTCTTTTCTTGCCCTTGAGTTCTGTCTTCTGGTTTTATACCTTGTCTTCTCTCTATGTGTTTTAATTGTGCTTGTGTGTTATGATTTGTCTATTTCTAATCATATTCCTAAATATTTCTATAGGAGAATTTTTCTACCTCCAAGACTTCACTTTCTCTTTAAGATTTCCAACTTGAAATCACAAGCTGATATTATGCCTGGATTCCAAAATGTTTGCAGGGTAACTGTCTTACCCCATATATATCTCTGACTCAATGTGTCTCAAATTTGACCTTCCTGCCAAATCTGGTCTATCTTGGAAATTCTCTATTTTAGTTTATGGCTTATCAATTACTGAGAGTTGTCAAATGCTCTCTTTCCCTTTCTTTCTTTCTTTTTTTTGCCCCTACTTCTCATTACCAATAAAACTTGTTTCTAGCTTTGAAATCTTTTTTTTTTTAGTTTTTTAAAAAATATTTTATGTATTTATTTTTAGAGAGAGGGAAAAAGAGAAGGAGAGAAACAGCAATGTATGGTTGCCTCTCACATGGCCCTCACTGGGGACCTAGCCTGCAACCCAGGCATGTGCCCTGACTGGGAATCAAACCGGGACCCTTTGGTTCCCAGCCCGCGCTCAAGCCACTGAGCTACACCAGCCAGGGCTCTAGCTTTGAAATCTTTTAAATCACATTTTTAATGCCCATCCCCTTGGCAGAGTGTGATTTGGCTCTCCCTATATATTAAGTGCCTCCTGGTATCTTTGACTGTCTTTTTTTCACTCCATTCCCACATTTTTAGCAGTATTATCTTCTCTTTTTATTGTATTTCTTTCCATTACCCTGTAATCCCCTTATACCCTCACCCCCAACAATTGCCACACTGTTGTACATGTCCATGAGTCCTTTTTCCTCTTTGCTCAGTCCCTCCATCCCCTAAAGTATCTCCTCCTTAGCTACCATCTATGAATCAGTCTCTATTGTGCTCATTAGATCAGTTTGTTCATTATATTCCACATATGAATGAAATCATATGGTATTTGTCTTTCTCTGACTGGCTTATTTCACTTAGCATAATGTCCTCCAGGTCCATCCATGCTGTCATAAAGAATAAAATTTTCTCATTTTTTATGGCTGAGTAGTATTCCATTGCATAAATGTCCCATAGTTGTTTTATCCACTCATCTACTGATGGACACTTGGGCTGCTTCCATATCTTGGCGATTGTAAATAGTGCTGCTATGAACATAGGGGTGCTTATATTCTTTAGAATTAGTGTTCTGGGTTCCTTTGGATATATTCCCGCAAGTGGGTCAAAAGGCAATTCCATTTTTAACTTTTTGAGGTATCTCCATACTGCTTTCCACAGTGACTGCACCAATCTGCATTCCCACCAACAGTGCAAAATGTCTCTCCTTTCTCCACATCCTTGCCAACACTCATTGTTTGTTGATTTATTGATGATAGTCATTGTGACATGTGTGAGGTGATAGTTCATACTGGTTTTAATTTGTATTTCTCTGATGATTAGTGACATTGAGCACCTTTTTATATGCCTATTGGCCATCTGTATGTCCTCTTTGGAGAAGTGTCTATTTCAGGTCCTTTGCCCATATTTTTAATTGTGTTTTTCTGGTGTTGAATTATGTAAGTTCTTTATAAATGTTGGATATTAGCCCATCTTCAGGTCTATCAGCAAATAATGTTCTTCCATTCAGTCCATGCTACCCAAAGCAATCTATAGATTCAATGCAATTCCTATCAAGATTCCAATAATTTATTTCACAGAAGTAGAACAAATATTTCAAATTTTTATATGGAACCACAAAAAGCCCCATATAGCAACAGTGATCCTGAAAAAGAACTAAGTTGGAGGAATTATGCTACCTAATATCTACCCGTAGGATAAGGCCATTGTATTCAAATCCTGTTCCTGACATAAGGATAGACACACAGATCAATGTAACAGAATAGAGAACCCATAAATGAACTCACACCTTTATAATCAAGTAATATTTGACAGAGGAAGAAAGTGCATACAATGGGGTAATGATAGCTTATTAAATAAATGGTGTTGGGGAAATTGGATATATGCAGAAAAATGACTAGATCACCTTCTTATAACACACAGAAGAATACATTCAGAATGGATTAAATACTTAAACGTTGGACCTGAAACCATAAAAATTGTAAAGAAAACATATGCAGCATAATCTCAAACATTGCTTGTAGCAATATTTTATCAGACATATGTCCCCAGGCAAGGGAAACAAAATAAAAAATAAATAAATTGGACTACATCAAACCACAAAGTTTTTGCACAGCAAAGGAAAACACAAAAGTAATAAAAAGACAACTTGCCTTATCTTTTTTTAATACAGCTGTGATGATGTTTCTTTTCTAGTCAAAAATCTAGTTTTTACAAAATGATATCTAATTTACTAAATCTTAAATTTCTGAACTTAATTTTTTAATTGTGTCTACTATGGATGGTGTCCCTGTTATATTGATAAAATGTACACTTCTAAAAACAGACTTTCTAGCCCACATATTTTGATCAAGCTCTTTTTTTCTGACTGAAATATCATCTCCCTCATATGAACTGTCAGAGCCTTTTACGTCTCTAATTAAATGAGTTAATTAGAATGATAACCTTAGCTGACTTCCAGCTGTTTCTAGGTGACTTCCCTACGTTATACATAAAGAATTCATAGTTCTATTTCTTATATTGTCATAGTATTTACTTACATCAGTATGTATACCTTTTCCTTAAGTCTGTTTCATTTTATTCTTATATTTCCTATAGTGACTACACACCTCTTTTTACATCAGTGTCATTTGGTTATTTGAATGTATGTAAATTTTTGTCCAGAGAAGCATATCTTTTCCTTGTATGCCCTGTCTTAGTAGGAATAAAAATAGTTCATGGCAAACACTGCCTGCACTGATCCAGTTCCATGATAACTGACGTTTCGTTAAAATAAAGAAGTAGGATTTATGTTTCATTATCCATAGGAAATTAAAATCAACTTTGTTCTAAATATTTTGAATATCATATGGACTCATAAAGGAGAACCATACAAAAAGAGTTCCTCTTTCATGGAAAGAACCCAGACTTGTTCTAGCTCTGCACTCAGTTTTAACCTCAGATAAATAATTTATAATCTTCCAAAACCTAAATTTATTTACAATAATAATAGGGGCAAATGTAACACAATTACTGTAAATATCAAAAAAGATACTGTAAGCCATTTTTCCCACTAAGATCAGGTACAAGACAAGGATGTCTGCTTTTACCACTTCTATTAAAAATAGTATTGGAAGTCCTAGCCACAGCAGTCAGACAAGAAAAAGAAATAAAAGGCATCCAAACTGGAAAGGAGGAAGCAAAACTGTCATTGTTTACAGATAACATGATAGTATACATGGAAAATACTATAGACACCACCAAAAAATGACTCGACCTAATAAGTGAATTTGGCAAAACAGAGGGATACAAACTCAATATTCAGAAATCAAAGGCATTTTTGTACACTAACAATGAAATATCATAAATAGAAATTAGGAGAAAAATCCCATTTGATATAGCAACAAGAAAAATAAAGTACCTAGGGATAAACCTAACCAAGGAGGTAAAAGACTTATACTCAGAAAACTACACAACACTGAAGAAAGAAATTAAGGAAGACACAAATAAATGGAAGCATATACCGTGTTCATGGATTAGAAGAATTAATATAATCAAAATGTCCATACCACCCAAAGCAATTTTATAGATTCAATGCAATCCCTCTTACAATATCAATAACATATTTCACCGATATAGAACAAACCTTTCAAAAATTTATATGGAACCATAAATGACCTTGAATACCTGTAGTAATTTTGAGAAAGAAGAACAAAGTAGGAGGGATCACAGTACCTGCTATCAAACTACATTACAAGGCCACGGTAATCAAAGCAGCCTGGTACTGGCATAAGAACAGACACACAGATCAATAGAACAGAATAGAGATCCCAGAAATAAACCCATCTTTATGGGCAATTACTATTTGACAAAGGGGGCAGAACCATAAAATAGAGTAAAAATAGCCTCTTCAACAAGTGGTATTGGGAGATCTGGACAGCTACATGCAAAAAAATGAAACTCGACCACCAACTAATACCATATACAAAAATAAATTCAATATGGTTAAAAGACTTAAGTATAAGTTGCAATATCATAAATATCCTAGAGGAAAACATAGGGAGAAACATCTCAGGTATTCCACGTAGCATTATTTTCATTGACATGTCCCCTAGAGGGACATTAAGGAAAGAATAAATAAGTGGGACTTTATCAAAATTAAAAGCTTCTGCACACCTAAAGAAAATATCAGCAAACTTAAAATGGAACCAACTGTATGGGAAAATATATCTGCAAATGATACATTGGACAAGAGGTTGAACTCCAAAATATATAAAGAACTCACAGGACTCCACTCCAGGAAGACAAACAACCCAATTAAAAAATAGGCAAAAGACCTGAATACTTCTCCACGGAAGACATACAGAGGGCCCAGAGACATATGAAAAGATGCTCAGCATCACTAGCCATCAGAGAGATGCAAATTAAAAGCACAATGAGATAAAACTACATGCCGGTCAGAATGGCCATCATAACCAAATCAACAAACAACAAGTGCAGACGAAGTTGTAGAGAAAAGGGAACCCGAGTACACTGTCGGTGGGAATGCAAATTGGTGAAGCCACTGTGGATAGCAGTATGGAATTTCCACAGAAAACTAAAAATAAAACTGTTTTTTGATCCAGCAATTCCACTGCTGGGACTATACCCTAAGAATCCTGAAACAGCAATTCAAATGAACATATGCACCCCAATGTTCACAGAAGCACAATTTATAATAGCCCAATGTTGGAAGCCACCTAAGTGCCCATCAGTAAATGAATGGATCAAAAAAAAATGATGGTACATTTACACAATGGAATACTATGCAGCAGAAAGAAAGAAGGAGCTCCTACCCTTCATGACAGCTTGGATGGATCTGGAGAGCATTATACTATGTGAAATAAGCCAGGTGATGAAAGACAAATACCTAATCAACATGTGAACCTAATCAACAAAACAAACAAGCAAGCAAAATAACCAGAGACATTGAAATAAAGAACAAACTGACAATAATCAAAGGGGAGGTTGGAGGGGATAACAGAGGGAAAAAGGAGAAGGGTCATCAAGGAACATGTATAAAGGACCCATGGACAAAGCCAAAGGGGGTAGAATCAAGAGTAGGAGGTGGGGATGGCTGAGGTGGGGGGAGTGGTAGGGGGAAAATGTACTTGAACAACTGTACTTGAACAACAATAAAATAAATGAAAGAGGAAAAAGTCTAAGCCAAAGCACTATGACAGCTGTAAAATGATTATATGAATATGAAATACTATGCTGTGATTATTATTGTTGTAATTTCCATCAATCAAATATTGATGAGCTTCTATCTAAGTCCATATTTTGAACTCAGTGTCACTTGTAAGGTACCCCTATGAGGGAAACAATTTATCCAACTGCTTTTGTATTTACACTTCTTTAGAATTCTCATCCTGCTTTTTTTATTGTGACCCCCCACCCCTCTACAGAGGTTCCTGGTCTGATGCCTCTTATGGTTGCTGTGCTTTTGGTAATAGGGGTTTTGTAATTGTTTTAGTTTAAGGCAGTTCTTGACCGACTCAACAAGAACCCCAAATATATGATTCTTATTCTGATTTTAAATGAATGTTGATTCTAAATTAATTTAGCCAATTTATATTAAAATGAATAATGTAAAATATCCTAATAAGGTAAAGTAGATGATAGTTTCTTATAAGAAAGGGGGATACATCATGCAAAAATATAATTGCAGTACAAAGAAAAATTTAGTAAATGTCTATAAGAAGTAAAAATAAAATGCTATAAGAATTCAGAGTAGAAGGAGATCAAATTTGAAGCAATAATAACCATCAAAAATCTTTGCATAAAATAGGTGATATTTGGGATAGGTCTAAAAATTGTGAAATATATTTCATAAGCATTCTTATCACAGAAAATCATATCACATAAATGTGAAAAAGAAATTATATTAATCAATATCCCATTTCCTTTGTTTTATTGTAACAAATACATGTAGTGGAAAACACACACACTCAGACACACAGATAATAGTCGTAGCTTCACTGGAGTAGTTTAAGATGCATCTTAATATGAGGCTTCTCTATATTTGTCAGAATAAGGTCAAATGTGCAACTCATATGCTCTGTAAATTGTGGCTTATCCATATCCATGAAATTCACTGGAGTTTTTACCACAGGAAAATCTCTAAGTGTTTTCATTTCCTTAAAAGATAGCTTGCGTGCCCTATCTACAAAAAGTAATTGGGCTATCTGAGAAATTACACTGGAATATCATTAAATAAAGGAAGAAAGTGATACTGAAGCTGCTATATTTCTTCATTTTCCTAGTCGTATAACTTGAAACATTTTAAAATAAATTGTTAGGTATCAAAGTTAGCATTTTTGAATCTCAGTAAATGGCCAGTAGTTATAATGATTTCCAATAACCTATATAGGTTATCTGTGTTAAGGGAGCTATTTACACTTGACCCGGATGCGAATGTTTCAGCGATTAAGAATGCTGCAATGCCAATTACTAAAAATATAGGTCACAATGTTTTTTGTAAAATGTGTGTGGGAAGGTGTCTATCATTGGATGCACTCTATCAAAGCCAGTGTGGCCAATATTAACTTTCTGTGTGTGCATTTGAGAGCTCCTCTTGGTTACAGCTTCAACTCTACCTTGCACACGCGTCAAATACATGAAGTGCTGATAGTTTAGCAGGCACAGTGCTTTTTTAGAGACTTGCTAGAATGAAGAGGGTAACCAACCTTTACTAACTTCATGGGAGATTTTGGGGGACAGTGTTACAAGTGACATTACTGAATCTTCTTCATGGTCTACTTGAGAATATTAATATAATCCACTAGAAATAGATGGGAGAAATTGATTTCATGAGAAGCTATATTCCAAAATCAGAAGACACCTAAGATTCTTATACCTACTGTGACTTATTCATTTGCTCTACTGCTCAAGAGTTTTGTAATGCATCCATTTACTTAATCTCATTATTCTTCGTTGGTATATAAAGCAATAATACTATTAATCTTCATACCCGGTGTGAGAAAGAGTGTTCAAAGATCTCCCTCTCTCTCCCCCCTGTCTCTCTCTCTCAGATCTGTGTGGATGACTGGGAGGCACAGCACCCAGTCTGCAGACTTCATTGCTTTCTCACTGCAGTGATATAAGTGTCCACTCTGCAATGATTCACACCGTCCCTTTCACAACCCTGCAATGACTTCTGCCTGCCCTGAAGACAGAGTCCTGATTCTTTAAATGAACCCCCAAAGACTTGGCATTTCTCTTCTGCCTTGTTTCCAACCCAGTATGGTTAATGCGGCTATGAAATGAAACTGTCAGTTGTCTAAATTCACCAAATTTGCTAATTTACTCAAAACTTAGAAATATGCTTCTTAATTGTAGCCGAGGATGTGTTCAATATGAAAGAATTTCAAAATAAACAATGTTTCAACTGTAAAAACCTAAGGTTCTGAGATTAGGTTAGTTTCTTAAAAAAACATATTCTTTTAAAGAATATAGTCTGTGTTTTAAGAGACTTCTTGAATATAATCATATATATTTTTTCACCCCTAATGAATAGATCTCAAATCTTAACATTTAAAGAATCATTTAGATTGGGTTGGCTCAGATACCTGGTGTTTTAATGAGAAGAAATTAGAGAAGAGAGAGGCCACCTCTGCCATTGTAAAGAAATGTCGTGGCCTCGGATGCTGATGTCAGGGTGGGGAGGGTGTGAGTGGCGGGGAGCCAGGGGGGGTGAGTTACACAGCGGGGAGACAGAGCACCAGAGAAAGGTCAGAAGGGTCATGACAGCCCACCTGTCCATGCTCTAGTCATCCATCTAGGTACTACTGTGAACTTTCTAAATTATTATAACAAAAAAGATATTGGTAAATATATGTTTGGTGATTGATTATTTGGTGAATTATTGCTTTCAGTGAATCTCCCACTTTCTGAAGTGGCTTTCAGTGCACTGAGTCAATCATTCAAAGGCAGTCTCACCCTGCCCCTTATTCTTCTAATGACACTCCCTCCTGGGGGCTCCTCTAAATAGCATTCCCTCTTACTTAGCAGCACTTCTAAATATCTCTTATTGCCTAAAATCTACTTTCACTATTGTGCAGAATAAACTCTGTTCCTTTTCAGATACAGGCTTGGAAGATAGTTCTCTGGGAAGTCTTCTTTAGTCACTGAATTGGTCAAGGATCCCAGTTTGAAAATGTACTCTAACAATTTTATACGCAAATGGATTTACTAGAGTAGTGCTAACTCTTGAAAAATGTGAGATTGGCTGAAGTAGCTGACTCTAAGCTGCTCTTTTAACAACTTCTGAAACCACACTAGAGAACTGCACTGACAAAGGAGCTGTGTCCTATCTGGACAAACTTCATTATTAGGAATCGGATACCAAAGCTCCCAGAACCACAAACACCTACTATGTTCTGTGTTAGCAAACCTCTTCCATTGGCTCTTGCTTTCTCCAAAGATAATTAATTTATCAATTGAAGCCTTATGTGAATATATTTGATTGGCAGGACTCATCCTAGCTTGTGGGGAGACTTGGAAATAGGATTTTAAGCTGTGAGGCATCTGCTTTACAGGAGGATGGTCTGAAAGGGAATAGAGAGAGTCCAGTCAAAAAACCCTCTATACTTGCCCTCTATTCTAAAACTCCATTCTCAAATAATCCCATGCCTTTTTTGACTAAGTCATCACATCAAATAGGATACTGTTCTTAAAATATGATTTTGAAACAAATACATGTTGAAATCTTTCTGCACACATAGTACCCAAATGCATTGCATCTGAGCAAAGAATGTAGGTGTTCTCATGCTAAGAACAAGTTCACGTTGTTGTATGATTTGGACAAAGATTTTTCAACAATGGCACTGTGAACATTTTGAGCTGGATGATTTGTCTTGGGGGCTATCATGGGCATTGTAAAATGCTAAGCACTGTCTTTGGATTCTCTACCCACTAGATGCCCATAGCAGCTCTCTGTCAATTGTGACAGCTAAAATGTGTCCAAGAATATTGCCAATTGTCCGTGAAGGAGAAAAACTGCCCCAGATTGAGAACCACTGCACTGAAAATAACTTTGCAGACAATGTATCTTTACGCTTCAATTAATCCAAGATAATGCAGAAAGGTCTATTAATTTCTTATGTTTTTAATAGAGTTATAATTGAAGATTGTGCATACTTTTAGTCAGTATTCTTTTTTTTATTTTTTATGTTATTTTTACCCTTACCCAAAGGCATGCTTATTGATTTTAAAAAGAGGGGAAGCAAAGGCGAAAAAAAGGAGAGAAACATGGATGTGAGAAACCTCCATCAGTTGCCTCTCGCACGCAGTCCTGACCTGGGACTGAACCTGCACAACCCAGGCATGTGTCTGACCAGGAATCAAACCCATGAACTTTCAGTTTACAAATGGCCTCCAACCAGTTGAGCCACACTGGCCAGTGCTGGTCAGTACTCTAAGACCAGGGGCCAAATCATTACTATGGACGAACATTCTTTCCAGGAAAATGATTATCTTCATAGATGTATAAAATTATTATGGAATTATACACACACACACACACACACACACACACACACACACACACGCACACACATATCAAACTAGCATCATCTGTCAGTTTTCTTTGACTCTCATTTCAGTATTTGTTTTTCTTAAACACTGAAATGGATCCCTAGTGCTTTCAGGCTCCTTACATAGGGGAGAGGGAGAAAGCAGGAAATATATTTTAAACATATTATCAATATCTTTTAATACTTGGATCCATGGTCAGTAATTATATTTTTTGAAGTTCACAATCAAAGTTCATGGTCTATTGCCCTTTGTGGAAATTATGCCTTTAAAATTTTCTTTAACGAAAGGAAATAATTCTCTCCTGCCCCTGCCGACAGCAGGGAAACCCCCGCAGCGCTGTGACAAAGGCTGCCGCCAGTTTCTCCCACCTGCGATCCTTTCCTTTTCCCGCAGTCATGGGGCCTATAGTTTGTCACGTGGGCTCACTGCCACACAGTGCGTTTCCGAGTGTCCGTTGTAACCCGGTGTGAGTACGTACCACGTAGATTAATTAATTTGGAAATAAATTAGTTTCAGCCTCTGATCCTAGCAGTAACTAGCAAAGATGTATGTATACCTAAAGCAGCATACGTTTTTATGCTTATCTTTCTACTTGCTATACTTTGCTGTACCTACAGACTACTTGGTTATTTCTATAAAGTCTATAATTTTATGATCATACTGATTACGATCTGTTAAATCTAACATGTATTAGATCTGAGTGTTTAATAGTGATTAGTGGTGAAATATTACTGTCTAATTACAGAAAATAATTTTTTGAGTAATAAAATTTGATAACTCTAAATTAGGTAGAACATTTTATAATAATTTAATATTTGGTTTGTATCCGTAAATATCAAATTATTGACCAAAATGTAATTTTTATAACTATGAATAAGTAATGAAACATATGAATAGGATATAGGTTGTCAAGGCACGTTTACTATTACCACTATTTATAACATGACACAATTTAGACATTAGTTTCTTATAAAGTGGTCTCTGCCCTTAAGGGAGTGACTTAAAAACCTGAGTACAGTAAAGGGCTGTGCAGGGGAGAGGTAGACACAAATAGTGGAGAGCGGAATTCTACCTGAAGGACGTGATCAGACACCTTCACACTGACTTTTGAGCTCATGATCAGCTTGCATAAATGGTGGATGAGACTGACCTACACCATCCAAGACTGTAAAGCCTTTAACTTCCATTGGCTCTTCCGTAAAAGTCCTGAGGGTCACATTGTGTGTACTATTTTAGGAAATATTTTCCCACCCCCTTCTAATAAATATATATGTCTTTATTGCAGTCCTTTCAGCTGTCTTTATATTTCAGTTGGTACATAAAAGGCCTACAATCCCTTAAAACTTCTTGCAAGATATGAATCTTTTACTTTTTGTGGGGATTTTGCACAAGTAAATTCACTGAAAAAGAAATACTGCTACCTTAGTTCTTGTAAAATGAAGGCACTGTGGTTTCTGCAGGACGTACCTTTCTTTCAGTGCGCGGACATCATGAACAATATGCCTTCCACTTAAACTGCCGTCATTAGTGATTGCTGGAAATGTTTTCTTTAATACAAAAGTTAGTATGGGGTGGTCTTTAACACATAAATTATAAATTAAATATTGAAATTGCACAGCACTAATATTTATTTCAAAATAACTTTCTTTTGCAAAGTGGAACATTTTTTATATTTAAATAAAAATGAAGGCAGCACTTAAAAAATTTTATGTAAAGAAACTTTTTTTTATATTTCCTAATCTAGTATATTTAATTCATTAAATTTTCCATACAGATGAATCAAAACAGTGCCTATTATTGTATATAAAAATAGTTTTAAATTATGTTATTTACAAGACCATTTATTTTCAAATTGAATGTGCAATGAAATATTTACTAATAATGAAATTTGAAGCCACTCTTAAATTATTGAAATATTCTGAATATAGTCAAGATGATTTGGTAATTAAGTTTCCCTTCAATATTAAATTAAAATTCAAATTAAAATCCTTAACTGAAGCTTTGCTCACTAAAAAACACTTAGGCCATTTACTGTCTATAGAATGTACACACATTATTTCAGGAGGAAATACATGACCTCAATTATTACTAATATTGCTTCTTTTATCTGATATAGTTTAAATATAAAAATAGTACTAGAAAGACTTAAAATATTATCTTTAATTACAGACATTTTATGCCTCTTTAACTGGGGATCAGTAAAAATTAAGCGCATTTATATTGGCAATGTTAAAAACAACTAGTGACAAAAATTATCATCATTTCCATTTAAACTGACGGTGGGAAGAGAGGGCCGTTTAGTTTTATCTCTTACTTTTCACTGACACTTTTCTTTTACCAAAAAATTTCTTCTTCCTTTTCTCCTTTCTACTCTCTTTCTCCTTTCCTCCCTCTTTACTTCCTTTTTTCAACCAGTTTCTCCTAGATTTTCTTTATTTCTCTATTCTGTCATTGCCAGTTCAGAAGACACAAGAGTAAATAATTAAAAAAAAATATTAGGCATTTCCTTCATTCATTCAACAAACACTCATTTAACACAGCTTTATACCAGGCATTGCATTATGGGGAATAGAGCAAGGAACATGATCAACATGAGCCCTAGCAAGAAAGACAGTCTTTAAATAAAGAATAAAAGCAATATAACATCTTATGATATGAGAAGTAAAGAGAGCTAAGGGAAAGTAGAGCAAAGATGCCCAATATAATGTAAGTGTCCAAATAAAACAGAAGTTATGCTTAAACTGAAATCTGAAGGATTAGAGATGGATCAGGAATGTGCTGCAGAGAGGAACAACATGGATGAAAGCATGGAAGAGAGAGTGTTTTCCATTGAAAACAATAAAGATATTTTCTATGGCTTTGTAAAAGAATATTCCTTGAAGATTAAATGTTACATTTTTGTTTGCTCTACCAAGAGAAGAAAAGACTCATAAATTTATAATCATATCCAACACTTGGGGCAGTAATCATCATTGTATATTTAAAAATACTTCTACTTCTAATGAATAAAATTTGTCTTTGTGTTTGAAAGATGCAGTAAGTCTCCTATGCCTGAACGGTAATGAAAAGAAGAAAAAAATGTTCCTGAGAGATGTGATTCTTATAGGGTAAAAGAAATTTCAGTTTGAGGCTAAAACTCACTCCTGGGACCTCAGCCCATGTAGAGATATTTATTTTCTATACACACACACACAACAAATATATATATATATATATATATATATATATATATATATATATATATTTCAACAAAAAATGTTTTTTTAATACAGTCACAACAGTGAAGACAAACCCTTGCTCCCTTGGAACTGAAATTCAAATGGAAAATCAATGTAAGGGGCCAAAAGGACTGGAGAGTAAAAGGAGTGACTTTGTCAGATTAATTTAAAGTCACCCTAAAGAAGCTTAACTCCTCTTCAAGGAATAGAGCCACCTGTCAGACGTACATACCTGGTCAGAGAGTAGAGCACCAGCAGTCAACAGCACCACTTGATAAGACAAGAAATTGTGGTAGCGATGGCTATAGCAGATAGCTAGACTCTGTCCTGTTTGGTATTGGGCATTGAAGGACCTCTACTTTGCTCTGAGTGTACCTTGGGAAGTTGTTGAACCCCTCTTGATTTGATGCGCCTTTTTTACAAGAGCCTCTGGCATCTTCTTTTTGAATTTGGTTTACACCCTCTCTTAGACATTTTCATATTCACCTGTAAGTTCTAAACAACCAGACTTGCAGGTGTAGTGTTTCCTTCCTTCAGCTCTTTGTATCCAGAAAGGAAAATCGGGTATGTGCATGGATATGTAGAGGGTCAGGCACAAGGTAGGCTGGGGGAAAGGTATTATACAGAAAGGAAATGAAACGTGAATGAACGGAGGCGTGAGGAATATTGGCACTATGAGAGGATACGTAGTTGGACGGAAGGAGTTGAAACTGTAGCGGTTCTACCAATTAGCGGAGAGAGAGATTGAGAGTTCAAGCATGATTAAATGAGGGAAATCTGGATGGAGATCCTTCAGCAAAAATTGATGATATTCTGAGAGTGAATGATCTGTATTTAAACTAACAACGATATTTGGTGATTTAAAATTAATACAATAAATATGTAGAAGCTAGAAATTAAGCAACCGTGTTAATTTATGTCAATAAGGTTAGAGCAAAGAAAAAGAATTGTGAAAAACATTTTAGATAATATTTACATAATTGCTTTACTCAATAAATGTTAATGGTGCATTTATTATGTCAGGCAATTCCCTATGCAATGATGTTAATAATAAGCAAAAACACATATATTCCCTGATCTCATAGAAATTCATTAGCTTTTATTATGAATTTTTATTGTTTTATAATTTAGCTTACATTAAATTCAAATTTTAAAAGTTTTTGAGATACTCACAAAAATAAAATAAAATAAAATAATATACCCAGCACATTACAAAACTAGAAAGACTGAAAACACCAGTAGTGGAGTTGAGATGGGGGCCAGTTCGAACCAGCGCTCTCATACCTTGTTGGTGGAAGTGACCATGGCACAGCTTCTTTGGGAGAACATTTTAATAGTTTTATAGAAAACAAAACATACACAACCCAATGAATACAAATATCTGTTCTTAGATATTTACCACTAAAAAAAAGCTTATGTTTCCAAGTACTTTGTACTAGAATATTTACAGAAGATTTATTTGTAGTAGTTATAAAACCAGGCAGCAACTAAGTATCTATCAATAGGAGCATGGAAAATGAACTGTGGTGTATATTTATATGAAAAACTACTCAGCAACAAAAATAATGCGTCCTTGATACTTGCAGCAACCTGAATGAATTGCAGTATGTTATTCTGAGTGAAGGAAGCTTTACACAAAATTTTACATGATGTGTTATTTTCTTTATGTTTAGTTCTGGAACAAGTACTTATTCTGCTCTGACCAAAAAAAAAAAAAAAAAAAAAAAAAGAAAAGAGTAGTGGCCTCTTGGGTGGGGGAAAGCAAGAAGCATGAGGGACCTTTCTAGGATGATAATGTTTTATTATCTCATGTTCTACGATGGCAATGTGAGTTACAGAAACTCAAGTACTTCATTATATATAAATTTTACCTCAAAGGAAAAACATGAGCTATTAAAAATGATGTAAAGTAGTTCTGTGAAATTGCTCTATAATATTTTGGTAAAAGAAGTGCTAGTGTACTTTGTTTTAAATCAATTCAAGTTTTTTTTAAAAATCAATATAACAAGAATTTCCATCTTAGTTCTTTCTGTGAAGCTCCTGAAGATTATTTTAGTATTCAAGTAATTTACATGGTATTCATAAAATGAGAGAGGGTCCTGGTTCCGATAGCCCAGTGGTTTATAATGTTTCTGTGGTCACTACATTGCTGTGAAGTCTGGTCCTCCATCTTCTCTTGGGCACCATCGCCTGGTGGACTCACTGATGCCAGGCCAGGTGTGATCATAGTGATTAGCCTTCAAAGGTGCCCTGTGGCCGTGCCTCCCTGGTTCTATTTGCAAAGTGGACAGGGGCAAGATATATACCATTTGATAAAATTTCTACATCTTTACCCTTCCTGGTAGTGGCAAAATTCAGTTTTCCCCCCTAAGATTGGCCACTTATGCTGTCGCCTCTGACAGTGTTAGCTCCCCCCTCATCACCAAGTACCTAGTCCCCTGTATCTGTAATCTGAAAAGAATGATAAGCTATTAATGACCCTTTTAAGCAGGCACTTCTATACTCTTCAAACCAAGGCCTAGTCAAGGGTCAAGGAAGGAAGAATACCTCTCATTCTTTCAAGTCCCTTATAGCAAAGAAATCAAAACTCAAACAAATGTCTATTAAAAATTCTGCCACAATAATATACCAATAGTTGCAAAATCATGAGACATACACTCAAAAAGCATGCATGAAGAAATGACTACTTTTAATTATTTGTGGTAAAGGAGTCTTAAACCAATTTACATTCTGAGCATATCACCTAAGTTGCATTTTTTAACTAAGAATCAGACAGTGAGAGAAAATACTACTAGAACAAGAAAACCTTTAAAAAGTTGATGGTTGCCATGTTCCCAGCTCTGGGTCTGAATATAAGGAGATATATGAAGGAGGAATCTAAAACAGCCAGAATGTCATCTTACTAATTTTAAAGAACTGGCTGCCTAACATTGGCCCTTAGTATTAGACCAACTTACCCACCTAAGAGACGGCAAACTTCCCCTTCATGGGTAAATCAACAGATCCCCTCAAAGAGAAGGCAGCATAGAGCTGAGCCAAGCACAACTGGTTTACTTTCTCCCAGATTTATCACTCATGTCATCAGTCATTTTCTCTTGAGAAGAAAGAGCCAAAGGTGAAAGGAGGGCAGGAGCTGCAAACTAATAGATGCTCTTCTACAAAGAGAGCATTGTCAGAAGTGGGGAGGAAGCATTTCCTCATGAGGAAACAGTAATGGGGTTTTGGTAAATGCTAACCGATTGTTTTGGCATTGATTTTAGTCCAAAGCGACCATCTGGGAGGAGAATTAAGTCATGGTTAATCTAAATAGATTATAAAATTTTTACATAAGTTAATCTCTCTGTTTCTGACAAATACTTCATTGGTGTGCATAAATGAGGAAATGGAAATTTTCAAAACAAGGTAATTGGATAAACGTATGGCATATTGGAAATAAAATAAAAGAATACATTCATGGAAATGACTTGGCATAGCTGTTCTAGGCCGACTATAATTGTTGAATCCTGTAGTTCCATAAGAAGAAAAATGAGATTAGGATGTTCAAAGATAGACAATACAGGTGCTTCCAGAATCTGAAGTATGAAATATAGGAACCAAGGTCAGCCAAGCAAGACTGAGCAGAAGAAAACAAAAACAAAAACAAAAAACTAGCAGCTATAAATTAATAGAAAATGAGATGATTGGACATAGGTACAATTCAAAGATGAAAAAACTGGCCAAACCAGGGGCTGAGCTCCCATCTATTGTTTATGTAAAGGATGTATTGAAGAACTACACTATTTATACCAAATATCTTCTACCTACTGAGAATATAACCCTAAAAAAAGGAAAGAAAATCCCTGTTCTTATAGAATTTACATTCTATTTCAGAAGATCAAGGAAACAGACAATAAACAAATTCAATATATAATTAATACAATAGAATATAATAATATAATATAACTGAAAGTATAACAATTGAAATAAATCAGGGTAACTGATGATGTGATTGGATTTGGGTGGGCTGGTGGTGAGGCTGAAATGAATCCTGGGGAAGTATGTTCCAGGTGGGGAGATTAGCAATTGTAAAGACCTGAGGCAAGATTGCGCTTGGTATGTTCAAGGAATAAGTGCTTTGAGGCCAGAGTGAAAGGAAAATGTAAAAGGTGATGTTGGAAGTTAGAATTTTCTAGTGTCAAGGTCCAAGTAACAGTGTTTTGTTTTAAGTTGTTATCTGAAGCTCTGTCTCTTCCTTTTCTTCCTTTCCTGAACACATCATTCCTAAAGCGATTCTGCAGGGCAGAGTAAGGTAGGCATGCACACCCGAAGGAGTAGGCCATGGCAGATTAGGGCAGGCATGGGAGCTTAGATGAGGTCAAGAGAATTTCCCCATGAGAGTACTGAATTATATGGGGTGCAGTCATGGCAGAGATGATTTTCAGAAACTCATATACGGATGTCGGAGCCCAAAGTGGTATGGAGGGCGTAGCAGAAATGAAGGCAGATTTGTTACAAAGAGTAGGGAATGATAAAATAAGTAAATATATTGGAGACAATGAGAATCAGATTTCTGTCTACAGGAACTAGAGGTAGTATATGCATTCATGTTTTTTGTTGTTATTCTATTACAGTTGTCCAAATTTCCCCCTTTGTCCTCCTCCACTGAGTGCACGCCCTTGCTTTCACAGTCCATCCCCACACGGTTGTCCATGTCCATGGGTCATTCATACATGCTCTTTAACTAGTCCCTTCCCCTTCTTTCCACCATTATCCCCCTCTCTCACCCCTCTGGCAACCGTCAGTCTGTTCCAATAGAACCATCTCTGGTTCTATTTTGCTCATTAGTTTATTTTGTTCATTAGATTCCTCTTACAGGTAAGATCATATAGTATTTGTCTTTCACTGACTGGCTTATTTCACTTACCATCATATTTTCCAGTTCCATCCATGCTTTGCTCCGTCTTTCTTTGTGTTGTGTAGTATTTCATTGCATGAATGTACCACAGTTTTTCTGACCACTGATCTAGTGATGAGCACTTAGGCTGTTTCCAACACTTGGCTATTGTAAATTGCACTGTTATGAACGTAAGTGAGCTTAAGTTCTTTTTAATTGGTGTTTCAGTGAATTCATGGTTTCAGTTAGTGTAAATAACTATATTTATATGTATAACTGTGTGTACCTTAAAAATATCTATAGACACATATTTTCTATTTTTGTTCACTCAGAATGGCTGGGAACAGCAATACCTAAATAGCAACTATCACATTTATCCCCTTGACCTTAGCTTGTAAATACCATTCTCCAATAAAAGAAACCAGAACTCATTGGAGAAATGGTTGATTCTAGAGCTGGGTTGGGGAAAGTACAGTAAGAGTCTGGAAGAACTTCTTGTGCCAAAAAGCAAAGAAATTGCTCAAAGGATAATAAAGACATATCAAAATGATGCAGAAATGTGCTTGGAAAGACTTCCACTTGCCAAATGTAGTACCCAAATAAATGCTATTTATATATTACAACCCATTGAATAAATTGGAAACTGTATCTGTATGGCTATGGACAAAGGGATGAACCGCGAGTCTGATGAGGGATGACACATCTAAAGTTTCAAGCTATCTCCCCATGAGATAGTAACTGAAAAGAAAAAAAAAGGGAGTATATTTCCTTAAAGAAATTAATTATTCAAAGCAACATCATTGGTAATGAGACAAATCAAAAGTGGATGTCATCCAATAGGATTCAGTGACACCACATTGTCACTTTTTATACTATGCTTTTCAAATAAGCATTACCTGAACAAGAAAACATAATTTAATTCAAAATGAAGACACATTTTACAAAATAACATCAAAATCTTTGAAAGTGTTGAGGACATGAAAGTCAAGGAAAAACTGAAGTGCAGTAAACTGAAGAAGATTAAAAAGAGACATGACAAATGTGGTATGTTTTGCTGATCTGGGTCATTTGCTACGAAGTCTATTATTTGGACAATTAGTGGCACCCAAATGAGGTCTGAGGATGAGAGTGTAGTAACGCCAAAGTTAAGGTCTCTAATATTGATAAATGAATCGTGGTTACATAGGAAAGTGCCCTTATTTTGTTAGAAAGCATTCAGGTCAGCAACTTATTCTAAAATTGTTTAGGAAAAATGTTATTCTTAGTATTGAATATTATATATATATGACATTTTGTTGAACATTGTATATACAGTTAAGATTGTCAGAAATTGAGTAAGAAAAAAAATTGTGGTGGAAAGCCATTGGTGGTTCTCTTCGGCGGGCGGGGGGGGGG
>PVJI01022956.1:0-15181 GCA_004026765.1 Micronycteris hirsuta
ATAATCAGTGCTCTGAACTCGATATCTGATAGTTGGCTTGCCTCTGTTTCGTCTATCATTCTTTCTGGGGTTTCTTCCTTTCCTTTCATTTGGGGGTTGTTTCTTTGTCTTCCCATTGTTTGTGAGACTCTTCTTGCTAGCCTCTGTTTCTTAAATTAATATGTCGAGTTCTCTGGAGTATCAAAGTTAATTTTGTTTCACTGTCTCTATTTTTTGGACTGACCCGTCTGGGGCTGACTCTGTTCCTCTCACAGCTCCAGGTTTTAATGTCTCACCGTGTGAATGTTCAAATTCCCCTGTAATCTTGGGCATCAATCATCATATGTGTTGGAATACTGCTGCGTTTTCGCCCCGTTCCTCAGAAAATCAACCGGTGGGTAGGAGGACGTAAACTCTGTTCCTCCTAACTCGCCGCCATCTTCCTCGCTGCTACTCAGGCTGCCAGTGCCTGAACAGGGCGTGGCTCCAAACAACGGGTGAACACCGCAAGCCGGTGACGCTGCAGGAGAGAGGCCAGGGCTGAGCCAGCAGAGCCGAGCCTGACAGAGCAAATGTTTTCTTTTTTTATTTTTTTAAGTTATAGGGAAAACTTTTACTAAAAAAATTATTTCACAGGTGGAAGAGATGAAAGATTTCTGTTTCATTTGCTCTTTAACTCTAAAATAGTGCAATGCATTTGAACATGTTAAAGCACAAAAAGCAATGAATCCATTCTTTCTAAACTTCCTATGTACAACAAAAAGGAAAAAATTTGCTACTGTGAAACACAGACATTTTTTTTTTTTTCTGTTTGTGGCTTACATAGTACTGTAAATATCTTCCCTGAAGTTTTACACTACAGCAACCAAAGTACCCCTGGACAGTTACAGTTCAGAGTACTGCTTCACTAAAATTTTCAACTGAGTTTTGCTAGCACCTAAAGAATGAGGGCCAAATAATGCATTCTACATTATACTGTACGCTTAAAGAAAATCCCAGGAATAAGGCAGTAATTTTCACCTTTTAGTTTGTATTTATTTTAATTAGGTGAAAGGCAAATAGTAAACTATAAATATAGACAGAAAGTCTCATTTTCACTGTTCTTCAGTGATTATTGGATACCAAATGTTCAGCAGTTGGTAATTTTCCAATAGGATTATGTTCCAGAAAAATTACCTCAGCTCACAGAGTATTTACAATTTTTTTTATTTTTTATTAAATTTTTAAATTTATTTTAATTGTTCAAACACAGTTTTCTGCCTTTTCCCCCCACCCCAACACAACCCCTAGCCCTCCGCACCTCCCTCCTGTATCCACCCTCCACCCTGTTATTGTCCATGTGTCCTTTATACTTGTTCCTGCAAACACTTCACCCTTTTCCCCTGAAATTCCACCCCCTCTCCCCTCTGGTCACTGTCAGCCTGTTCTCAATTTCAGTGTCTGCTTATATTTTGTTTGTTTGTTTTGTTGATTACGTTCGTGGTGAAGGTGAGATCATATGGTATTTGTCTTTCACTGCCTTGCTTATTTCGCTTAGCATAATGCTTTCCAGTTCCATCCATGCTGTTGCAAAGGGTAGGAGCTCCTTCTTTCTTTCTGCTTCATAGAATTTCATTGTGTAAATGTACCATAATTTTTTGATCCATTCATTTACTGATGGGCACTTAGGTTGCTTCTAACACTTGGCTATTGTAAATTGGGTTTCTATGAACATTAGAGTGCATAGGTTCTTTTGGATTGATGTTCCAGGGATCTTAGGATATAATCCTAGCAGTGGAATTACCGGGTAAAAAAGGCAGATCCATTTTTAGTTTTCTGAGGAAATCCTATACTGTTTTCCATAGTGGTTGCACCAGTATGCAATCCCACCAACAGTGCACTAGGGTTCCCTTTTATCCACAACCTCTCCAACACTTGTTGTTTGTTGCTTTTTTTATAATGGCCATTTTCAATGGTGTGAGGTAGTATCTCATTGTGGTTTTAATGTACACCTCTCTTATAGCTAGAGATACTGAGAATCGTTTCATGTGTCTCTGGACCCACTGTATGTCCTCCTTGGAGATGGGTCTGTTCAAGTCCTTTGCCCATTTTTTTAATTGGGTTGTTTTTCACAATAGAGTGAAATTGTGTGAATTCTTTATATATTTTGGAGATCAAACCCTTGTCTGAGGTATCATTGGCAAATATGTTTTCCCATACAGTTGGTTCTCTTTTTTACTTTAATACTATTGTCTTTAGTCATGCAGAAGCTTTTTATTTTGATGAGATCCCATCTGTTTATTCTTTTCTTTATGACCCTTGCTTTAGGGGACATATCAGTGAAAATACTGGTGCGTGAAATATCTGAGATTTTCCTGCCTAGTTCTCCTCTAGGACTTCAATGGTGTCACGACTTATATTTAAATATTTTATCTACCATGAATTTATTTTTGTGTATGATGTAAGTTGGTGTTCGAGTTTCATGTTTTTGCATGTAGCTGTCCAGATCTCCGAACACCCTTTGTCGAAGAGGCTATTTTTACTCCATTTTATGCCGCTAACCACTTTGTTGAAAATTAATTGACCATAGAGGGTTGAGTTTATTTCTGGGATCTCTATTCTGTTCCATTGGTCTGTTTGTCTGTTTTTATGCCAGTACCAGGCTGTTTTGATGACAGTGACCTTGTAATACCGTTTTGTATCTGGTGTTGTGATCCCTTCTACTTTGCACTTTCTTCTCAAAATTGCAGCAGCTTTTCGGGGTTGTTTATAGTTCCATATAAATTTTTGAAGTGTTTGTTCTATATCTGTGAAATATGCCATTGGTAACTTAATAGATATTGCAGTGAATCTATAAATTGCTTTGGGTAGTGATGAGTACACAGACATGCAGTGGCTGCAACATAATGACTGAGACATAAGACAAATTCACATGGACTACTGAGTACTGTGGAGGAAAAGGGAAGGCATGGCCACCCTCTCAAAGGGAGAGCATACTGTCCATTGCCATGACAGGCTTTTATTGTCTTTATGGGTACATTACGTAAAGGATGGTTCTCATTTACTATGCACAGGTTTGCTATAGGTGATTACCTTTTACAGATAACAAAGGAAAGAATGTTGCTAATTTTTTCAAAGGGAAGGATGTTACAGATCCAAGGGAATAGTGGTTGAACTGGTTACACTCTGTACTTGGAAGGTTTAGCACAGACTTTAGGAAGTTACTTTAGAGATATGCACTAAACATTTGCTGCCTCAATCCAGGGTGAAGGAGTTTTAACAAAAGCAAGTCTCATAGCAGCCTAGGTACAATCCAGGCCTGACTCCCCATGGGAGAACCCGTCCATGGGCATGGGCAGTCTGTTCCTTTCCACTGGCCTTTCCTAGTTGGAGCTGGGCCCACCCCATGCAGAATGGTCTCCCATAGGTAATGTAGACATTTTGATGATGTTGATTCTTCCAATCCATGACCACGGTATATGTTTCCATTTGTTTGTGTCTTCAATTATTTCTTTGTTCAGCATTGTGTAGTTTTCTGAGTACAGGTCTTTTACCTTCTTGGTTAGGTTTATTCCTAAGTATTTTATTTTTCTTGTTGTTATATCAAATGTTTTTTTTTTCCTGATTTCTGATTCTGAAGTTTCATTGTTGGTATACCAAAATGCCTTTGATTTCTGGATGTTGACTTTGTATCTCGCTGTATTGCCAAATTCATTTATTAGGCTGAGCAGTTTCTTGGTGGATTAGATAGGATTTTCTATTTTTACTATCAGGTCATCTGCAAACAATGACTGTTTTGTTTCCTCTTTTACAATTTGGACACCTTTTATCTCCTTTTCTTGTCTGATTGCTGTGGCTAGGACTTCCAATAATATGTTGAATAGAAGTGATAAAAGTGAACAACCTTGTCTTGTTCCTGATCTTAGTGGGAAAGATTTTGGTTTTTGCCCATTGAGTATGATGTTGTCTGTAGACCTCTCATAGATGGCCTTTATTATGTTAAGGAATGCTCCCTCTGTTCCCACTTTGCTTAGTGTTTTTATCATAAATGTGTGCTGTACCATATCAAATGATTTTTCTGCATCTATTGATATGATCATGTGATTTTTGTCTTTTCATTTTTTAAATTTTTATTGAACATAAATATTTTATTTTCTTTATTTTAGTTTTTTAAATAATTACTTTATTGTTGTTCGATTACAGTTATTGTTGGTTCTGTCCATGTGTCCTCTATAGTGGTTCCTGAAAACCCTTCTCCCCATTGTCCCCTCCCCCCTCCCTCTGGCTATTGTTAGACTGTTCTTAATTTCAATGTCTCTGGTTATGTTTTGCTTGCTTTCTGCTTTTGCTGATTATGATCCAGTTAAAGTGATTTTTGTCTTTTCTTTTGTTTATGTGATGTATTACGATTACTGCTTTGCGAATATTGTACCATCCTTGCATCCCTGGGATGAACCCCACTTGATCATGGTGTATGATCTTTTTGATGTGTTTCTCGATGCGGCTTGCCAGTATTTTGTTGAGGATTTTAGCGTCTATGTTCAGTAGCAATACTGGCCTGAAGTTTTCTGTCTTTGTTGTGTCTTTATATGGTATTGGGATTAGGATGATGCTGGCTCCATAAAAAGAGTTTGGGAGTCTTCCATCATTTTATATTTTTTGGAATAGTCTGTGAAGGATAGAGATTTGATGTTACTTAAATGCTTTGTAGAGTTCTCTGTGAAACCATCTGGTCCAGGGCTTTTGTGTGTCAAGAGTTTTTTGATTACTACTTCAATTTCACCTGCTGTTATTGGTCTGTTCAAGCTTTCTGCTTCTACTTCATTCAGTTTTGGAAGATGATATTTTTCTAGAAATTTGTCCATTTCACCTAGGATTTCAAATTTCTTGACAGACAATTCTTTCCATTAATTTCTTACAATCCTTTGTATTTCTGTGGTGGCAGTTGTAATCTTCTCTTTCATTTCTGATTGTGTTTATTTGGGTCCTTTCTCTTTTTTTTTCTTGAAAAGCCTGCTTAAATGCTTGTCGATTTTATTTATCTTTTCAAAGAACCAGCTCCTGGATTCATTGGTCTTTAGAATTGTGGTTTTAGTCTCTATGCCATTTAATTTTGCTCTGATCTTGGTTATGTACTTCTTTCTACTTGCTCTGGGCTCTTTGTTGTTGTTCCTCAAGTTCTTGAAGGTGCAGGGTTAGGTTGTTTGTTTGAATGTTTCTATCTGTATTAGATAGGCCTGCATTGCTATTAACTTCCCTCTCAGGACTGCTTTCGCTGTGAATCATAAGTTTTGGATTGTTGTGAGTTTTTTTCATTTGATTCCAGAAACTTTTTGATTTCTTCCCTAATCTCAATCTTGACCCATTCATTGCTTAATAGCATGCTCTTCAATCTCTATGATTTTGAATGTTTTGGGTACTTTTCCTTGAGCTTGGTTTTTAGTTTCAGTCCCTTGTGTTCAGAGAAAATGCTTGATATGATTTCAATTTTTTTGAATTTGTTGAGGCTTGTTTTGTGTCCTGTCATGTGGTTTATCTTTTAAAATGTTCCATGTGCATTTGAAAAGAATGTGTATTTAGCTTCTTTGGGACCAAATGCTCTCTGTATATATTTCAGTTAAGTCCATTTCATCTAGGGCATTGTTCAATGCCACAATATCTTTGTTGATATTTTGTTTGGAAGATCTGTCCATTTTTGACAGTGGAGTGTTAAAATATGCTACTATAATTGTGTTGCTGTCAATATCTTTCTTGACATCCCCAAAGATTTTCTTTACATATTTGGGTGATCCTATGTTGAGTGCATATGTATTTAAAATATTTATGTCTTCTTGGTGGATTCTTCCCTTGAGTATTATGAAGTGACCTTCTGGGTCTCTGTTTATTGCCCTTTTTTTGAAGTGTATTGTGTCATATGGGTACTGCTACCCCGGCTTATTTTTTTTTTCCCCAGTCTGTTTGCTTGGAAAATTTGTTTCCAGCCCTTCACTTATAGTCTGTGTAGGTCTTTTTTCCTGAGGTGGGTCTCTTGTAGGCAGCATATGTGTGGGTCATGCTTTGTTATCCATTCAGCTTTTATATGTCTTTTGATTCAGCATTTAATTCATACATGTTTAAGGTTATTATTGATAGGTGCTTATTCATTGCCATTTTTTTTTGCACCTGTGTTTTTCTTCCTCTCTCCGCCTTTTCCTTCCTTTCTTTAAAGCAGTCCCTTTAGCATCTCTTGCAGAGCTGGTTTGGTGGAGGTTTATTCTTTTAGACTTCTTCTGTCTGGGAAGCTCTTTATTTGGCCTTCTATCTCGATTGAGAGCCTTGCTAGGTAAAGTAGCCTTGATTGCAGGCCTCTGGCTCTCATTACTTGGGATATTTCTTGCCATTCTCTTCTGGCTTGGAGCATTTCCATTGAGAAGTCAGCTGTTAACCTTATTGGGACTCCTTTGTATGTTACTTCCTATTTTTCCCTTGCTGCCTTTAAGATTCTCTCTTTGTCTTGGAATTTTACCATTTTAATGATGATGTGTCTTGACGTGGGCCTCTTTGGGTTCCTCTTGATTGGGGCTGTCTGTATTTCCTGGATTTGCGTGACTTTCTCTCTCATCAGATTAGGGAAGTTTTCCATCATTACTTTTTCAACCAGGTTTTCTATCTCTTGCTCTTCTTCTTCTCCTTCTGGTATCCCTATTATATGGATATTATAGAGTTTCACATTGTCCTGCATTTCCCTTAACCCCTCTTCATTCTTTCTGAGCCTCTTTTCCTTTTCTTGCTCTTTCTGTGTTTATTTTTCTACCTTGACCTCCAGCTCACTGATTCAATCCTCTGCTTCAATGAACCTGCTTTTGATTCCTCTACTGTGTTCTTCAGTTCAGAGATTGTATTCTTCATTTTCTCTTTGACCTGTGGATAGTTTCTATTTCTTTTTTCATGTTGATATAGTCTGCATTAGGTTCATTGTAGTTTCCCTGTAGTTTCTGGTAATTGTCTGTGAGCTAGCTCATTGAGCTTCCTGATAACCAATGCTTTGAACTCAATATCTGATAGTTGACTTGCCTCTATTTCATTTATCATTTTTTCTGGGGCTTCCTCCTTTCCTTTCATTTGGGGACTGTTTCTTTGTCTTCTCATTGATTGTGAGACTCTTCTTGTCAGCCTCTGTTTCTTAAATTGATCTTTTCTGGCTCCCTGGTTTATAGTGCAAATTTCTATAGTATAAGACCTGTGAGATTCAGTGGTGCAGTCTCCTTAATCTCCTTAGCTCACTGGTCTTGGGCTATTGTTTATGTTGCATCTCGGTATTTCTTTGGGTTTTGATTGTTGTTGTATTTTTCTTGGGTGGGTCCTTTTCTCCAGCTCTTTAACTGTGGGTCACTCCTTCCACCATGTCTTGTATTCTGTTTTCAGGTGTGGACAGGTTGTGTTGAATATGATTCTTCTGTGTGTACAAGGTTTTGAGGCTTCTCTCTCTCTTGCTCAGTTGTTTGTTGTGGGTAGTTTCCCCACCATTTAGTTTTATTTCCAGATCAGTCCTGCATTTATGTTAGTGTGGCTTCCACTCTGCCCTTCTCCTTCTTCTGCTGTTATCAGTTGGTGGTTCCTTTGTTGGTGGGTTTCCTCTTCCAGCAGGTGTACCTGTGTTCCCCACTCTCACTTTGCACGTTCTCTGGGATATCAAAGTGAAATTTGTCTCACTGTTTTTGTTGTTGGATGACCTGTATTTGGGTCTAACTCTGGTCTTTTATCTGCTCCAGGTATTATTGTCTCACCTGTGGGAAAAGAAGGGGAAAATGAAGGAAAGAAGGGAGAAGGAGCAAAGAAAGAGAGAGAGGACTGGAAGGAGGAATTTAAAAAAGAAGGAAGGAAGGAAGAAGGAATAAAAAAGGAAATGAAGGAAGGAGGGAAGAAGGAGTGAAAAATGATAGAAGGAAAGAAAGGAAGAATGAATTAAAAATAAGATTAAAAAATACAGAAGTAGAAATAAAAAAATAAAGATGGAAAGAAAGGAACAAGGAATTTTTTAAAAAATTAAATTAAAAAATAAATAAAAGAAAAAAGGAAAGGAAGGAAGAAAGAACAAAAAAAAAAGAAAGAAGGACAGAAAGGAAGAAGGAATAAAAAAAAAAAGCCTTGTCTTGGCTTTAACCTGGTCAGCCCAGTTTTGCTGTTCTTCCTGGGTGCATCAGGTTGAGGAGGGATTGGTTTCACTTTCCTCCCTTCCTGAGCCACAGTCTTCTCTGTTTTCCAGCCTCCAGCACAGTCCCTCAGTGCCCTTCTGTGCCCAGCCTAGGCATTTAGTCCACCAGTTGCATGTCCTTGAGGCAGACCAATTCGGGGCAACTCACACACCACCTTCTTGCTCTTTGCTGTCCTAGATGCTAGGGACTCTCAACGTCCCTTCAGGGTAGTTCAGCCCTCCACTGATTCAAGTCTTTCCAGGGACTGCAGCTCCTCTCTTCAGAATGTTTCTTCCTACCTCCTAGAGAGCCAATTGGCCCTGCAGGGCTCTGGGCGCAGGGGCCAGATGGGAGGCACTCTGTCTCTGGTGCCTTGGGAGTAGGCATGGGCGGGCCGCAGACTGGGTGCACACTGACCTGGGTGCTTTGGGCGTGGGCACAAGCAGGCCACCACTGGGCCAAGGATCAGGTGCGTACTGACCCCCGAAGCTGCGGGGGTAGGGGCGTAGGAGTTGGGAGGCTGCTGCGGAGAATTCCCAAACAGCCATGGAGTGCCTCTTTTTTCTTTTTCTTCTTGAAAAATTCTTCCTATTCAAGCCCCCTGGCCCAAACAAGCACTTGGCCTCTCATACAATCCAGCCTAGCTCTTTCCCAAAAATCTTGCAGCAGACCCGGCTGGCACTGGGCTTGGGGCTGCAGCCGCCCTGGTCTCCCCAGTGGTCCCAGGGACCTTATTGTCCTTAAAAAGTCTCCTTACTATATGATTTTTCAATGTCCTCTACACTTTTTGGTCTCTAATCTTCATCTGTGTTGGAATACCATTTGCTGTTCACTCTGTTCCTCAGAAGATCACCTCGGTGTTTCACTAGTGGGCGGGAGGAAGTGGATTCTGCTCCTACCTATCTCACTGCTATCTTCCCTCTCCTAAATGTTTTGAAATATGTGTGTGATATATCTGTATTTATGTCTTATTTATTTGTTTATTCATTGACTTATTTATTTGTTTATTCATTTCTGGAAGGAGGGAAAGGAAAGGAGAAAGAGGGAGAAAAATATCGATGCAAGAGAGAAACATCCATTGGTTGCTTCTTGGATGTGCCCCAACCAGGAGAACAAACTTGTGATTCAGGCATGTGCCCTGACTGGGAATCAAACTGGTGACCTTTCACTTTGTAGAATGCTGCCCAAATAACTTAGCCAAACTGGTCAGGGTTGTATTTATATTTGTGTGTCTCTCTTTGCATGTGTATTTTATTAGCGTTTATCCTTAGGTTTTAATACAAACATTTAGACCTATATTTTTTAAAGTATTCAATGGTATTTATTTTCAACTCAAAACAAGAAATGTAACACATATTTACATGTTTTTATTATGTGAATATTAAAATATCTCTCCCATGTCTCTCTTCCTCTTTCTTTTTTATTTCTTTAAGATTTATTTATTTATTTATTTATTTATTTTAGAGAGAGGGGAAGGGAGAAAGACAGAGAGGGAGAGAAACAGCAATGTGTGGTTGCCTCTCACATGGCCCTCACTGGGGACCCAGCCCACAACCCAGGCATGTGCCCTGATGGGGAATTGAACCGGGACCCTCTGGTTCCCAGCCCGTGCCCAATCCACTGAGCTACACCAGCCAGGGCTCTTTCTTTCTCTTTTAAAAAGTGGAATTCCACTTCCAGTTTTGACATTAATTTTTTAATAATTAATAGTATTCATTTTTAAGAATTTTTACTAGTTTCTGTTGGGAGGAAAAATATTTTTTCCTCTATGTTTCTGAATTCTTGACTCAGACCTTTGTATGAAAAGACAGATTAACAAGGCAAAAAAAGTTTATTAAAAAGTATACTTTATATGAACATGGAAGATACCCAGGAAGTTAAGAGGATCCAAAGTGGTTTATTAATTATTAAATAAACATAGAATGCATGAACTCATTAGTGAGTTAATGAAACTGAATACAACACAAAGGTAAGAGTAAGGTAAATTTTTACAAAGGCCCAGTTCTTAAGGAGAATATTTGGGGTTGAGAAAAGGGACTTAATATAAATTTATTTATAGTAAGCAATATATAGAGCTTTATCTGTTATAAAATGAATACATCTTAATGCAAATCCATACACCTAAATAGTTCCACAAGAACTCAAGATGATGATGGTTTGTTACATCATGTCAGGGTCAGCACTTTTTTTTTTCTGTAAGGATCCAATTAGTAAATATTTTTGACTTTGCAGACCATACAGTCTGATGTAACTACTACTGTTGTAGTATGAAGGCAGCAATGGACAATATGTAAAGAAATTATTGTGACTGTGTTCCAATGAAACCTTATTTATAAGAACTAGTAGCAGGATCACCCTGGCTGGTGTGGCTCAGTGGACTGAGTGCCAGCCTGCAAGCCAAAGGTCACTAGTTTGATTCCAGGTCAGGGCACAGGCCTGGATTGCAAACCAGGTGCCCAGTACGGGGTGAGCAAGTGGAAACCATACATTGATGTTTCTTTTCCTCTCTTTCACCCTTCTTTCCTTTCTTTTTAAGAATAAATAAATAAAGTGGAGAAAAATGGCGGCGGAGTAGGAGGGGGTGGGGTCCGCTTCCTCCTACCCACTGGTGAGACATCTGGCCGATTTTCTGAGGAGCAGAGAGATCGCCCAGCTGCATTCCAGCTTATAAGAAGATTGGCTACCAAGATCACTCGGGAAAGTGAATTCAATGAATGGACGGTAGGGAGTTTGCTTCAGAACAAAAGGGTCCTGTGGGACCACCGGGAAACAGGGAAGACTGCACCCCCAGTCTTGGCAGCTGCCGAGTCGGTTGCAAGATCCTTGGGAGGCAGCAGGATTGGGTTGTGTGAGTGGCAAAAATAGACACTTCTCGGCTATTTGAAAAGGCACTGTCCCCAGCAGTCCCGTGGTCGCTTCGCACCTGGGGATCGCCCGTGGTGGCTGGAGCTCCCAGCAAGAGAAATTGAGGTTTTCACTAACCTGAAGACCCGAGCCTGTGGCTGCCCGATCAAGAAGAGCTTGGAACAGCTTGCAGCCGGGGGCTCCAGGGACAGGCACGCCTTGTGAGGCCAATCAGGGACAGCTGGGGTCTGTGTGCAACCAGGCGCCTGGGCTGGCAGCTCTAAAGCCCAGAATCCAGGGACAAAAAGGGACTGTGAACACAGGGGCCTAGAGCTCACGCCTGGAGGGCCGGGGAAAAAGAGCTGACAACCCAGGCCAACTTGGCTCAATGGGAGAAAGGCAGAGGAGCTCCACTGAGTCCCATTGAAAGAAGCCTCAGTCCTTACAAACGTTCGACTCAGTGTGGGAACCAAGCCACCCAGAAGGGGAGCTGCGAATTCCTAGCAACTGCGCTGCAGACAGGACAGCAGCTAACAGAGCACCTCAGGAAGGGAGAAAAGGAAACCGGATATCTACCCAGCCTGCCGCACACAGGAGGTCAAGGGGAGCAGGCCTGTCCAGACACTTTTAAAGCCAGCCAACAGAAGTTTTTATTTTTCTTTTTTATTTTCCTTCTTTTTTTCTTTCCCTTTTTTAGCCCTCTTGTTTTTTGTTTGTTTGTTTGTTTGTTTATTTCCCCTACCCTTCTTCCTATCTGTCCTTAATTATTTTTTAACTTTTTTTAAAGATCTTTTATTTTATTTTATTTTTAGAGAGAGGGGAAGGGAGGGAGACAGAGAGGGAGAGAAACAGCAATGTATGGTTGCCTCTCACATGGCCCTCACGGGGACCTGGCCCGCAACCGAGGCATGTGTCCTGACGGGGAATCGAACCGGGACCTTCTGGTTCCCAGCCCATGCTCAATCCACTGAGCTACACCAGCCAGGGCTATTTTTTTAACTTTTATTCCTTCCCTTCATTTAGTATTCCTAGTCTTCTCCTCTTTTTATTTCCTTTTTTTAAAATTTTTATTTTATTTATTTATTTTTCTTTTTTCTTTTTTTTTCTCTTCTTTTTCTCCCTTCCCCTCTACTCTTTATCCACAGGCGAGACATTAAGACTTGGAGTTCTGAAAAGAATAGAGTTGGACACAGAGAAGGGTCAGCACAAAAACAGAGAGAGTGACAAAAAATTAACTTTGCTGCTCCAGAGAACTTGACAGATCAATCTAAGCAACAGAGGCTAGCAAGAAGAGTCTCACAAACAATGGGAAGACAAAGAAACAATCCCCAAATGAAAGGAAAGGAGGAAGCCCCAGAAAGAATGATAAATGAAATGGAGGCAAGTCAACTATCAGATATTGAGTTCAAAGAACTGGTTCTCAGGAAGCTCAAGAAGCTTGAGAAGCTTGATGAGCTCACAGAAAATTACCAGAAACTACAGGGAAAATTTAATGAACTCACTGGAAACTATGTCAACATGAAAATGGAAATAGAAACTATTCACAAGGGCCAAGTGGAAATGAAGAATACAATATTTGAACTGAAGAACACAATAGAAGGAATCAAAAGCATGCTCTATGAGACAGAGGATCAGATTAGCGAGCTGGAGGACAAGGTAGAAAAAAACATCCAAACAGAGAAAAAAAGGAAAAGACACTCAGAAAGAATGAAGACGTATTAAGGGAAATTCAGGACATGAAACATAATAATATTCGTATAATAGGGATACCAGAAGGAGAAGAAGAGGAGCAAGTAATTGAAAACCTGGTTGAAAAAGTAATGATGAAAACTTCCCTAATCTGATGAGAGAAAAAGCCACACAAATCCAGGAAATACAGAGAGTCCCTATCAAAAGGAACTCTAACAGGCCCACTTCAAGACACATCATCATTAGAATGGCAAAATTCCAAGACAAAGAGAGAATCTTAAAGGAAGCGAGGCAAAAACAGGAAGTAACATACAAGGGAGCCCCGATAAGGGTAGCAGCTGACTTCTCAATGGAAATACTCCAAGCCAGAAGGGAATGACAAGAAATATTCCAAGTAATGAGAACCAGAGGCCTGCAACCAAGGCTGCTCTATCCAGATAGGCTCTCAATCAAGACAGATGGCCAAAAAAGGAGCTTCCCAGACAAAAGAAGTCTAAAAGAATACACCTCCACCAAACCAGCTCTGCAAGAGTTGCTCAAGGGACTGATTTAAGGAAAGGAAGGGATAGAGAGAGACAGGAATACAGGTACAAAAAAATGGCAATGAATAAATACCAATCAATAATTACCTTAAACGCAAATGAATTAAATGCTTAAATTAAAAGACATAGAATAGTGAAATGGATAAGAAAGCATGACCCACACATATACTGCCTATGAGAGACCCACCTCAGGACAAAAGACATACATAGACTGAAAGTGAAGGGCTAGAAACAAGTTTTCCAAGCAAACGGACAAGAAAAAAAAAAAGCTGGGGTAGCAATACTGATATCAGACAAAATAGACTTCAAAAAAAAGGGCCATAAAGAGAGACTCATAAGGACATATCATAATACTGAAGGGAAGAATCCACCAGGAAAACATAAACATTGTAAATATATATGCACCCAATGCAGGAGCACCCAAATACATAAAGAAAATCTAGGAGGACTTCAAGAAAGACATTGATAGCACCACAATTACAGTAGGGGACTTCAACACCCCACTGTCAAAAATGGACAGATCCTCCAAACAAAATATCAGCAAAGATATGGTGGCATTGAACAATGCCATGCAGAAATGGACTTAACTGATATATACAGAGCCTTTCACCCCAAAGAAGCTAAATATACATTCTTTACAAATGCACATGGGACTTCCGCCAAGATGGCGGCGTAGGTGGACGCACTGCACTGCTGCTCACAACCAGAGAGTTTAAACAACGAACTCAATAGCGAAAAATAAACAACCAGAACGGACAGAATCGAACTGAAGGGAAGTCTGACACCCAGGAAGTTGGGGAGAACATACATCCAGGCCGGTAAGCGGGGAAGAACCTAGTGGAGGAGCGGAGTGAGAGGCAGTTTTCCCGGAGGGACTCACCCTGGGAGCGCCTAAACAAAACACTATCCCGAGCAACGGGTGAACCTCGCAGGCTGGTGGCATAACTGGAGAGGCCAGTGGGAACCAGCAGGGCCGAGGCTGGTGGAAAAGGCAGTGGGGAACTGGGTAGCAGAGGGTGATAGGGAGTGGCGGTGAATGGCAGATGCCATTGCTCCCTCCCAGGCCCCACCCCCAGAGGAAACATCACAAAAAAGCAACCCAGGTTGCCAGGCACCAATAAACACCTAAGACTCCGACAGGTGCGCCGAGAAAAAAAAGAATGAAAATGGCCAAAATGAAAGATCAGAACAAATTACAACTAACGAATGAAGAGATAGTCAAATTAACAGATGCTCAGTTTAAAACACTGGTAATCAGGATGCTCACAAAACTGGAAGAAATAGTAGAACACATGAAGAAAACGATAAAGATAACGGAGGGAGATTTACAGGGAACCAATAGGGAAAAAAAGGAAGCTGGGACTCAAACCAATGGGGTGAACCAAAAGGAAGAAACAAGAATTCAAAAAAATGAGGAGGGACTCAGGAACCTCAGAGACATCTGTAAAGGACCCAACATCCGGATCATAGGGCTGCCAGAAGGACAAGAAGAACACCAAGAAATTGAACGTATTTTTGAACAGATAATGACCGAGAACTTCCCAAATCTGGCAAACGAAATAGGCTTCGTGGAAATCCAAGAAGCTCAGAGAACCCCAAAGAAGCAGGACCCAAAGAGGAACACACCAAGGCACATCATAATAACATTACCAAAGGTCAAGAATAAGGAAAGATTCTTACAAGCAGCAAGAAAAAAGGAGACAGTTACCTACAAAGGAATTCCCATAAGACTGTCAGCGGATTTCTCTAAGGAGACCTTCCAAGCAAGAAGGGGCTGGAGAGAAATATTTCAAATCATGAAAAGCAAGGACCTACAGCCAAGAATACTCTATCCAGCAAAACTGTCATTTAGAATGGAAGGGCAGATAAAGTGCTTCTCAGATAAGGTCAAGTTCAAGGAGTACATCATCACACAGCCTTTACTATATGAAATGTTAAGGGGTTTTATATAAGGACTCATGAGAGAAGGCGCCG
>PVJI01022957.1:0-24337 GCA_004026765.1 Micronycteris hirsuta
TCTAGAAAGCTCACTCTGGCTCCAGAGAGGGTGGGAGAGCTGGCTCTACAGCAGGAAAATCATTTTGGAGACCGACATGCACATCCAGCAGAGAGACGAGGGTGGCGCCACTAGCCGTGTCGTGAGGAGGGAGTGACACGTATCAACGCAAGGGCCATTCGGGCAGGACATGTGACCGAGGAGATGTGGAGGGGGCTGAAGAAAGGGGGCCTCGAAGACCAAGAACCCCAGCCCTGGCTGGGTAGCTCAGCTGGTTAAAGCGTCATCCTGATACGTGAAGATTGCAGGTCAACCCCCGGTAATGGCGCGTACAAGAATCAACCAATGAATGCGTAAGTGAAAAACTGATCTCTTGCCCTGGCTGGCATAGCTCAGTGGATTGAGCGTGGGCTGCAAACCAAAGGGTCGCCGGTTCGATTGCCAGTCAGGGCACGTGCCTGAGGTGCGGGCCAGGTGCCCAGTGAGAGCCATGTGAGAGGCAACCACACATTGCTGTTTCTCTCCCTCTCTGTCTCCCTCCCTTACCCTCTCTCTAAAATAAATAAATAAAATATTTTTTAAAAAACCGATCTCTCTCTCCCTCACCAAATCATGAATAAATAAATAAACAGATCTTTAAAAAGACCCCATCTCCCTCCCACCCCGCCGTCTGTCCCACTACTCCGCCCAGAAGCCCGCATCGCGACGCAACACTGTGTCTCCCTCAGGAACCGCCCTCTGTGTAAAACGCCCCTTCCAGGTCTTTCTCCACGGCTTCCCGGACACACGGCTCGGTGTGCACACCCAGCGCCCACTCTGAACAGTGGGAGCCCATCCCAGGGGAAGGGCTGGCGCTCCCTCAGTGACACACAAGGGGGACAAGACGCCGTTGCCCGCGCCGGTCACCTCGGTGCCCCTTGTCCGGCAGCCTCACTGCTGTGCCCACTGGCTGCACCTGCAGCACGGACGGCAGACGCCCCTCCCTCAGGAGACCCCCGCGCAGAGCAAACGGGGCCTGCGTGCCGAGCGCCCCGCTCGCTCGAGTGCCCCGCTCGGCACGACCTCAGCCAGGCGGCTGTCGTGGGGAACCCCGGCCGCTCAGACCAAATCGGCAGCCTCTCCTGCCCCTCGGCCCTCCGGCTTTGCCCCCGTGTCTGACTCATCCTGCCCCCTTTGATGCTGGTCGGCTGTGATTTCTCCGGAGCTGGAAGATGTCATAATGCCATCGATGCACCCAATCATAAAAATAACCGGTTATTTTGATGTCGGGTGCGTCATCCCTAAAAATAGCCGGGTGTCGTGAAGTGAAGGCATCACGACGAGCACTGGGCTGCCTGAGGGACATACACGCTCACAGCAACAGCCCCCCATGATGGCCACTCAAAATGGGACGGGGAACACACCCACTCGAACCCGGGGGCGGGGGCGCAGCTCCTCCTCCTTCATTCTCACGCCACTTGATGAGAGGGTTCCTGTCCAGAGGCGGCGCGGACGGGGACAGAGAGCACTGTGCTGCGGAGCACATGCTGCTAACGGTTCTCCCCGAGCTCCAGCACAGCCTCCGACTTCCAGCCCCCCAACCACCCCGGCTTCGCTGCCGCGAGGGAGCGTCCCTTGTTCTAAGCTTGTGTCACGCATTCCTTCCTTCCGCAGAGAAACGGCCCCCAGACTCATCACCCTGACTCGGGTCCCCACAAAGGGACATCCGCTCATCATTCCTCAGGTGCTAGAGACACGTCCTTGTCTTTGAAAGCGCCTGGGAAGCTGGGACCGTTTGTTTCTCCCCCGCCCTCCGTGCCCCCAGGGGCCGTGGGCACAAAAGCCTCTGGTCTAGCTCAGAAAACAGGTGACGCCCACCTGGTCAGCACTGCTGTCCTCCTAGCAGCGCCGCCCTCTCTGGCTTCCTGTGGCACCCACCCTGGAGAACGATGCCGCTTCTTCACGGAAAGACTCGCACGCGAGGAGGAACGGGCTCCTCAGCAGAGCAAAGGGTTTGCGTTTTCAGCACACAGGGACTCTCTGGGAGCAATCGGGACCCTCACAGGCGCCCCTGGTGCCCAGAGAGTGACAGTCACCCCCGCTGCAGGAAGGAGGCCAGGTCAGCTTGCCGGCAGGAGAGCATGGGGTAAGGAAGCGTGGAGGCCAGGGTCGGAAGCCCGCCTTTGGGTACCAGCTCTGCCTCTCAGCAGTTAGGCATGCGTGAGCAAGGGATTGTGTGAGCCTCAGCTTACTTGTCTGTAAACTGGGGAGAATGGTGTCTGCCAGGTAAAGGGGTGGATGAGGACGAAATGAGATGATGTAAAGAAATCACTCCGCACCATGTCAGGCGTATGGTAAGGACCAGGTCATCGTCCTCGTCACCATCACCATTAGATTCATCACTTCGGACAAAATGTGCACGGGATATAGGCTGCCCCTGTACATGTCCAGACCCGTGAGAGTGTCCGCTGAAGCTTCCTACCCACCAGAACACTGCGCTGGGCAAAGAGCATGGCCTTCAGAGTCAAGCAGACCTGGGTTCGAATCCCAGCCCTGCCACTTAGCAGGCAGGTGCCTTTTGTTCCCCTAAGCCTCGGTTTCCCCGGCTGGAAAGGGGAACCAATGATACCCAGTGCCCAGAGCAGGTGTAAGGCTCAACACAGGGTTGCTCATCACGTGCCAGCAGCGTGGCAGGGCTCACGCAATGAGAGCTGCCTCTGCTTCCCCTTCACAAAGTGGCTCAAGGAAAATGAGACACAGGATGACACAGCCCTTGGCCAGCAGAGCCACAGACCTGCCATTCAGCCTCGGGGTTGGGGGTGGGCATCTCCCTGAGCCGGGAGATGAACCTGAGGTCCCCTGATTCAGTGCTCACTCCTCTGACAAGTACTTTCTGGGTGCCTACTGTGTGTGTGTCAAGTCCAGAATCACAGGTTAGGGACATTACAGAGAGCGCAACCACAGCAGCCCCAGGTCCCCGAGAGCACACCGCAATGTAGGGAAAGAAATCCGGACACAAAGACTGGACTGTGGGTCCTCACAAAGTTAAACGCAGGGTCACCGCATGACTCAGCATGTTCACCTACGTACGCATGCCCAAAACCGAAAACGGGGCTCGGACAACTCCGTGCCTGTAAATGTTCCCAGAAGCGTTATGTGTAATAGCCAAAAAGTGGGGAAAACCCAAATGTCCATCAACAGATGGATGGATCCATAAAACGTGGTCTAATCATCACACTGGAATATTATGCAGCCATAAAAAAGGAATGAAGACCTGATCCATATTATAAGGTAGGTAAACCTAAAAAAATGTTTTTGCTAAAGAAAGAAGCCAGTCACAAAAGGAAAATACGGAATGATTCCACTTACATGAAATATTCACAACAGGTAAGGCCGTAGAGACAGAAAGCAGGCTGGCTTTGCCAGGGGCTACGGGGAGGAGCTTCATGGCTGCAGTTTTATTTGGGGTGAGGACAAGGCTTTTTACCTCGGCAGAGAACGCCACTGACCTGTTGCCTTTACAGTGCTTAATCGTATGTCATGTGAATTTCACCCGCGCGGTAATATTTTTAAAAGACCGAATGAGGAGTTAGAGGGGCGCACGCTTTGACGGGGCGAGCTCTCTGGGTGGCGCGAGGCAGGATGCTGCTGCTCGTTGTGGCGGTGGTCACGGTAGCCGAAAGTGGAACCCCCCACCCCGCCCCGCGTCCGCGTCCATCAGCCGGTGAGTGAGCAAACAAAAGCATGACGCAGCCACCGATGGAACATGGTCCGGCCGCGAGAAGCAACGGGGAGCCAATGCATGCTCCGAGGCGGGCACTCCGGGAAAGCTCTGCGCCCAGTGAGAGAAGCCAGTCCCAAAACGGCAAATGTTACATGATTCCACTGAGAGGAAATACCTAGAACAGGCAACTGGACCGAAACAGAAAACAGGATAATACATTAGCCAGGGCCGGCAGAGAGAGGGGAATGGGAAGTGACCGCTTCATGGTCCAGAGCTCCTGTTCGGGGCAACGGAACAGTTTTGGGAACAGATGGTGGTGACGGCTGCACTAACTACATTGTGAACGAGTTTGATGTCACTGGGTTGTACGCTTCAAAACTGGTGAAAATGGTTGATTTTATGTTACGTATATTTTATCACAATAAACAAAAGTTAAAAAACATCACAGATGATGAGCCGTCACCGGCCTTATTCTTCCCAAAAGCGAAATTCAGAGGATGGATCTCAGGAAGACTGTCTCTGCAGCTCAGCACAGCCACCGCCAAGCTGGGTGACCTTGGATAAGACACTCGACATCTCTGAGCCTGTCCTCCAACCTCTAACGGTGCCCAGTGTGAACACGGATGCAAACGACAGCGCCTGGTTCTGCGTGAAGCTCAGAGATGCCTAAAGAGTAGCAATGGCTGTTACAGATGTGGGATGCTGAGGGGCACCGGGGCTCTGCCCCACCTCCCAGAGCGGCTCCTTGCGGAGAGTGAAGACAGGCAGTGGCCAGGTGAGGTGGGGGTGGGGCAGGTAATCTACCTCCATGCACCTGCAGCGTGACAGGGAAGTGGTAAGTCAATGACAATGGCTCTACCTGGAGGCTTAGGAGAAACATCGGAAAAAGACAACTTTCAAGCCTGGGCACGTAGGGGCCTCAGCCTCTCTGCAGAGCCTCAGGCGCTCACCCGGCCCCCAGCCCCACCTCTGGGGTCCCACAGCTCACCTCGGGGCGAAGTCAGGGACACAAAGGGAGGGCAGAGCTCCCCAGCGGCCTGCTGGAATATTAGTTCCAGACGGTCACAGACACTGGGACCAAGACCGCTGTTCTGGTAGCAGTCAGCGGGCCCTCACCATGTGCCCGGCCCTGGGTGACAGGGACTCAGAGGAGAGCGTCCCTAAAGGGGCTTCTTCATCTGCTGTTGCTGATTACCAAGGCGCGAAGCCCCCAAGAGTCAGAGAGGCCCGGAGGCATGTCACTGGAGGATGGGGAGGCCGAGCCCCACCGGGCTCGGGTCACTCAGCTGTAGAAAAGTGCGCTCCAACCAGAGGGACAAGGGGTGGGAAGGGCCCAGGGGGCAGGAAGTGCGGGTGGCTGAGTCCAGGCGACCAGGCAGCGGGCTTACTCCTGAGTGACCCGGGGCTGAAGAGCTTCACAGCATCCGAGCTTCTCACCAAAGCTGGCACGTCCCCAGGAAAGGGGTGTCACAAGGGGTGGGACACGGCTGCAAAAGGGATGTTGGGCGAAGCCACCCACCAGCTACATGTCCTCAGGCAACTCCTTTCCCACGGCCTCTGTGACAAAGTACCACGGGCTTTGTGGCCCAATGCAGACAGTCAGTGTCCTAGATTCTGGATATCCAAAGTCCAAAATGGGTCTTACTGGGCTAAAGTCAAGGTCTCACCAGAGCAGGGGGCCTGGGGGCAAATCTCCTTCCTCCTCATCCTGCTTCCTGAGGCTCCCAGCCCTGAGCCGCATCTCCAAAGCCAGCAGCACAGCACCTTCAACCCCCCTCAGACTCGGCCGTCCCGCCTTCCTCCGTCCCTCCCCAGAGACTGGCTGTGACACTGAGCCCGCTGGAGAATCCAGGGTCACATCGCCATCTCAAAATCCTGAACGAAACCACATCCGCCACATAAGGTAACACAGGCACATGTCCCAGGGATTAGGGTGCGGGCAGCCAGGGGGTGGGGGGCACCATCTGGCCTCCCCTTTTCTCTGAGCACTGACGTCCTAAGTTTGTCTGAGGGTGACAGAAGGAACAGAATGATGTCCTAGCAGGGCACCTGGGACCCAGCGGGGGGCGGGGGGAGAGGACCAGTCAGGTCTGTTCCCCCTTCCCTATCCTACCTTCCCTCTCCACCAGAAACACCCAGAAAGTCCATTGCATCTTGGGAATCAGGGTTTGCCCAACTCCTTGCCCGAGTTTGAGGCTCAGGAGAAAGTTCTATCTTGACTCCCAGCTCCGCCTCTGACAAGAGGATATCATTCTTCATATAAAAGTGAAATACGAATCTTCACACCCCCCATCTGGGAAAAATGGCATTTCTCAGGCAGGCTTCATTACTGTGTCTCGGGGCCATCAGAATGATAATTGCATTCTGAAGCTGGAATTGATAAATTGCCTGGGCATTGTCATTACTGGGAGTTTACCTGATGTATTTGATGAATATTAATTCACAAAAAAAACATTTCCATTCCTGAAGCAATTCCGGGCAAAACAATGCTTCCCTCCCTCCCCTTGCCTACCAGCAACTGCCAAAACAATATACAGAGTTAAGTAATAACGAGCCCTTGTCAGAGTGATTTATTGGGCATGGAAACAAAGAGGGAAGGACCTCAGCCTCTCCTTTGAGAAGGAGCACCTGCGGGAAGGAACAGTGCGTTCCTTTCCGGAGCTGGGAGAGCGGAGTCTGCAGGCCGTGGAGAAGAGGGTTTGGACAACATGTATCGCCCCGGTGCCACAGTATCTGAAAGAGGCAGTGGGCTGCCTCGTGTACCCTCCCCCCTGCTGGGAAGCTTACATACAGGAGCAAACATTTACTAAGCACTGGCTACGCTGCAGGGGCTCCAGGCGTGCGTTTAATCCTCCCTGCACACCTGTGAGATCGGGTGCATCCTGGTCCCCATTGTACAGGTGAGCACACTGGGGCTCTGAGAGGTCCAGGTGACACGCATTCAAGGTCACTGCTACAAGTGGCAGCGTCTGGTCGGGAACCCAAGTCGGACTCCCGAAGTCCTTTCTCTTCCTATCACATCCGAGGACGGGCACACGGCAGCCCGAGGGCTGGCCCCCTATTTTGGTAACTTTGATTCAGTGGGAAGGCAGCCACATCTGTTCATTTACACATTGTTTCACTTTAGAAAGGTGGAGCTGAGTAGCTACAACGGGGACCATATGGACTTCAGAAGCCTAAAATATTTACGGCCTGGCCCTTTAAGGAAAAGTGGGCCGAGCTTTCAGCCACACCGTTTGCCAGCCTGTTGACAGTCCACTTGGGGACCCCAGGCTGTCCTCAGTAACTGGAGCCAAAACCTTCATCACCATAATTGTTGCTGCTGCGGCTTTAGAATCACTGTTACTGTATTCTTTCGCCGTCGCCTCCTCCTGGGAAAGAGGAAGAAACCTTTCCGACCACCCCATTACCGAACCACCCTTCGTGTTTCCTGCCGTAAGGCGCGACATCCCTCCACCATTCCATAATGCGCCAAGTCTTTCCACGTACCCAGGTTCTTAATGAGAATTGAAATCAAAACTGTGTCCTTTGACAAGCTCTCCTGAAAATGCCAAGCTGCTCTCCTCGTCCCGAACAATTGTAGGGTGTCCTGTTGAACAAGGTCCACGTTACTGAGCAAGGCAAGCCACAGGCGGGAACAGTCACAGCAGGGGCACTGTCAGGCCGTGTGTCCCCACCGGCCACCGCCACTCTGTGGTCCTCAGAAGTTGTGAACGATCTTCTGGACTCTGATGAAAAGGGCGACCAATCAGCCCGGTTTGCCCAGGACTGGGGTGTCCACAGTGGCTTTCAGAGCTAAACCAGGAGGCTCCCAGCACGTCAGGACGGGGTGGCATCTTCACACCAACTCACTGGTGTTCACCATCAGACACAGACTGAAACCCTGCTGTCAGCCACGGGGCTCTTCATCCGGGGGGCCAGATGCGCCTTCTGGGGAGCCGCTTGGCTGTGCTGGACTTGGACCCCACTGGCTGAGACACACAGATCTGGGGCAGGCAGGGGTTGGCAGAGCTGACCCCAGCTCTCCTACTCACTAGGGCGACAGGTGAGCGCCTCTGAGCCCCAGTTCCCGCCCCTGTGAAAACAGGCGCCATCAAAACACTTGCGTCATAGAACTCGTGTCAGGATTAAATGACTAAAAGGACCAGAGGACAAGTCAGTAACTGCCCTGTGCTATGTGCTTTTAAAAAAGTCGCAGCAGCTAAGTTTTAACCATGTTGATTTATTTGTGCGTTAGACCCTGGGTAGGTGTGGTCACTGAGAGCGGCGTCAGCCTCCCCCGGGAGCTGGTCGGAAAGGCAGGTTCTCAGGCCCATGCAGGACCTGCTGAACCCCAGTCACCAGGGGAACAGGCTCCCCAGACGGTGCGTGTGCAGGCTGCGGGGTGAGGGGCACTGTTTCAGACGCCTGGCACATCCCGACCGTCGAAACCCTGGAGGGACGTGGGGGTGAAGACAGATCACAGGACGGGAGTGTGGGACTCAGGAGACCCTGCTCACTTGCCACAGCTTCCGGCCCTCTTCCTGCAGACCCCGCCCCAGAGCAGTTCGGTCAGCACCGCAGGTGGAGCCCAGGCAGCCTGAGTTTTAAAAGCTCTCAGGTGACTGCAACCGCAGCCTGGCTGTGCCCCCGTGTTCCAGTCCAGACCAGCTCCCAGAACCCCTCCAGGACCCCATCTGGTTACTGGGGTCCGACTAGGGACCTCTTTAAAAAAAAACAAAAAGAGGTGAAATTCATGTATCGCAAAATGAACCATTTTAATGTGCACACTTCAGAGATACACAATGTTGCTCAACCCGCCCCTCTATCTAGGTCCAAACATTAACATCCCCCCAAAGGCGACTCTGTGCCTGCTAAGCAGCCCCTCCCATCACCCCCTGTCCCAGCCCCCCGCGCCCGCCCACCGGTGTTCTGTCCCCACGGGGCTAACTGTTCCGGGTATTTCGTAGACATGGAGTCGCACAGCACAGGCCTTCCTGTCCGGCTTCTTCCGAGGTTCATCGTGAGCAGCGTGTATCTGAACCTCGAGCCTTTCAAGTCGCGTTCGGGCACCAGGGTTCTGCGAACCGCAGCCCGAACGAATCCCTGCAGAGGCCGAAAGACTTCGGCTGGAGCTCAAGGACAGGCCTCCCGCTTCCTGCAGGGGGCGCTCCCTCCCGCTCCGGGTACCCACCTTCCCCAGCAGGGGGACGTGGGTGAAGAGGGACACAGGCCCACCTGTGTGCTCAGCACTCAGCCTGAGGAGCAGCCGCGCCACGTCCTGCTCCTGGTGGGGACCGGCAGTGCCACAGGGAAGCCACGAGGCCCTGAAGAAACCTGCCAGGGAGGGGCACTGACTGAGGACACCACACCACTGTTGCCCGACTCCCTGCTCCAGAAACACAGTGAGGAGGAAGTGAGGCAGCCGACCACTGGGCCTCTGGGGAAACTGAGGCTGCTCTGCATTTCAGAAACACACTTCACGGTTAAATCAACACGGTTAAAATTTAGTTTCTGTGACTTTTCTTAAAAGCACACAGCACAAGACAATTATTGATCCTTGTCCTCTGTTTATGTCCTCTGGTCCTTTTAGTCATTTAATCCTTCCAGTTCCAGCTGACCATCAGGGTGGCCCCCGGTAATCAAAACCCACAGAGGCAGGGCTTGGATGTGGCATATAGAAAAGGAGAGAGGAACAGGAGATGCGCACAGAAAGACTATCACTTAGAAGAGTCCCCAGACTGGGCCCCCAAATACTGCCGCCCCACATGCGTTAACAGGTCACATCCCAGGCCCCGCCCAGGCCGACTGTATTTGCACAAGCAGTCTGCGGCTCGGGGCCTGGTCAGCTGTAAAAGCCACCTCTCCCCATGGAGACAGGTCTCGGCAGGGCACTCAGCCGCTCTCTGCCTCGGTGTCCCCTTCATCCAGTGGAATGCTGGAAGTATCCGTATCACAAAGCAGCTGTGAGGAACGGGCGAGAGAAGGTGTGGAGGGTGGGGTGGGTAAAAGGTGCTTCTAGCTGCTGGTGGTGCACTGTCTCCTGGCTAAGGTTTGGCGGCCGCGGAAAGGGGGGGACCCAAACTTGGCTGAGGTCTTCCTAGGTCAGAAAGGGAGGGGCTTTGGAGTTGCTGTGGACACCGGAAGCTCAGCTGGTCGGCACTGAGGAGTTTCGCAGGCCTGCCTAGGCCTCGGAGAAGGGCGTGGCTGTTCTCCCCTCCTTCTTCAGCAGCTAACGAGAAGGCCAAGTGCAAGTCCCCGCCAAGGCTCAGACACTGAGCTTGGGTTCAGGGAGCTGGCAGCATTCTAGTTGGAACAGGTTCGAGTCCTCAGTGTGAGAGTTGTTCATTTTCACCTTCCGTCCACTTGCGAGAGCTCTAGGCTGGCCTTGTCCAGTTGGGCTGCCACCAGCCACATAGGGCTACTGACCACTTAAAATGTGACTAGCTGAGTTAAGATGGGCTATAAGTGTTAAATGGACACCAGATTTTGAAGACCTGGCACAAAATAAAAGAATGTAAAATGCTGCAATGATTTTTTTATCTTCAGGACATATTGCAATAACCCTGTCTTGGATATGTGAAAGTTTTGATAGGCCAGCCAAGGACGTTCGGAACCTCTCTTTCAGAGTCTGCTCCTCTGGAGGAGAAACTCTGCTGACAGAGAGAAGTCCCTGAAGACCTAGTGTCTGAACATCTGAATTTCTACACCATTCTAGCAAAACTTCGTTAGACTGAGTGTGGCCTAGCCGATAATGCTGTGACATCTCCCTCCCTCAGTCACCCTCCCCACAACCCAAGTAGAAACACCATAGGAAACGAGAGGAATCTACTTAATGACTCAATAAACAGAGGCTAGGCTGGCTCCAGGTCATCGATACACATTGGGATGGTGGCGAGAGAATCTTCCCACAGCAGGCGCATCGCTCTTTAAAGAAAGAGCACCCCTCCCAGATCTGAGCCTCAGCTCTCATCATTAAGGGCCCTCTCCCAGCCCCTCCACATTTATAGGCCATGCCTGTAACATTGATGCCCCCCCACACCCCCCGCAAGACCTGCGGTCGACCCCACAGGGCTACGACAATGGATAAAAAGCAGACTCCTTCTCCCTGAAGGGGTCGGGACCTCAGCCACCCAACCTTCTTTCCTCACCTGGAAGAGGGGTCACAGCAGAGGCAGTAGCTTGGCGGCTCCAGCCACTGGCTCAGGGTTTGATCCTAGCTCTGTGGCCTGGGGCAAGTGGCTTCACCTCTCTGTGCCTCAACTTCCTCAGCTATAACGGGGCAACAGTAAACATGCCTCCCTCGTGAGGGTGCTGTGAGGGTTAAGGGAGCTAAGATGCATGAATCACGCCTGTACATAGTCCGTGCTATAGTAGGGGTCGCCTCACATTGGTGAGCTCACACTGGTGCTGGGAGCAGTGGGCCAGTGGGCGGCTGGGAAGGGCTTGGCCCAGGGCCAACCACCTGAGAGCGTTTGATAAATGCTCGTGGGGGCTGTTGTTTTATTGTGATTATTGGTGCTTCTAAGCCAGCCTTGGATCCTGCTGAAAACTCCCTGGGATTGGCGGAGGGAAAATGAGTGCAGTCCTTGGCTGCATGGTTAGGCAAATACTGTCCTCGGAGGAGGGGAACTCGGCATCTCCGGTCACAGGACCCAGGGTAGCAGCCACCGGTAGGGGGCCGAGGGGTCTGCGTGTCCTGCCCAATGGGAAGCAGACAGAGGAAAGTGGAAACGTTTGGTCCCGAGAAGACAACACTGGAAAGAAGTATAAGATGTTGTTTCCAATGAACGTCACTTTCCGTGGGCATCTTTCCCTGACCGTGGCACCCCCCTAAAAAAAGGTCAGCTCCCCACAAGCTCTTGTAGCTCCTACACCCCTCTCCCCCTGAGTGTCACTCACCCTGGGGGTAAATCATTCTTTATGAAGGTCCACCTCCCCCACCTAACCAGGAGCCCTGTGGGGTCAGGAACTGGGTGTGTCCCACTCACCACGTGGGCAAATGATTTAGCAAGAAGCCCAGGAGGAGGATGAGCGGGGAGAGACCCAGTGACCAGGAAGCCATGGGAAAGAACGCACCCTGAGAATTCCGGAGGCAGAATTAAAGCCAGAGAGAGAAAGCTGTGCCAGAAAGCTACCTGAGGCTGTGCAAGGAGAAAGGTGCAGAATCCGCCAGCCGTGGAAGGGAGCTGACTTATTTGGGAGTGAGCCCCCTGCCACTGAGAGTATCCACAGCAGGTAGGAGGTGCCTGCACTGGGCAGGAGTTTAAGCCGCATCATTCATCATTCATCGGCAAGCACGGACTAAGGCAAGGTCTACGTGCAGGGCGTGGCCTGGGGTGTGTCCCATGTGTCACAGGGGATCCACAGTGGCGGAGAGCATCCTAGGCCACGTGAGGTCATCTTCAAGTACAATGAGGACAAAGGAACAAAGACACTCAAGGACAGTTTGGGGGTGACAGATATATCCCCTTTCTTTCTTTAAAATAAGGATGTTTTTATTGATTTTTTTTAAGAGAGAGAGAGAAACTTGATATGAGAGAGAAACATTGATCAGTTGCCTCCTGTACATGCCTCAACCAGGAATCGAACCCACAACCTTTTGGTGTACGGGATGACAACTGAGCCACCCGGCCAGGGCATATGTCCACTGTCTCGATTCATGCTGATGGTTTCCTGTGTGTACACACATGTCAAAACTCACCAAATTATATACATTTATTATGTGTTGATTACACCTCAGTGAAGCTCTTAAAAAAAATACCACCTTTAAAAACTGGAAGGAAAGCAAATGATACAATGGCCAGATGCACAAAGACGTTCGAAGGTGTCGGTGGTAGTGCTAAAAACAGCAAACACTGAACGCACAGCATAACCTGAACCCTGTGGCTCTGCGAACTCGCTGGAACCACAAGAAGAAACAAGGCCTAGCTATTAAAAGTGATGTTTTCAAAGCTAATCAATGACAAGGCCAAAAACAATTGAGCAAAGCCAAAAGGATATGAGACTCTGTATCACTTGATATTGTTTCTATCTTGTTAAAAATGCATAGGGAAAAAAAGCCTAGGAATTATCACAATGACAATGTAATCCTGTGTTACTTAGGTAATTTTGAAAGCATCTTCAAATACTGAAAAAAAAAAAAAACAGCATGAACTGTAAATATGGGTACAGTTATGGGTGGTTTGGGTTTTTTTTAATACTTAGTTTTATTTTCTGGAATTTTTGCAAATAAAAATGATTTCAGAATCAAAAGGAGGAATAGATATTACTTTAAAACAACAAATAAAGGTCTTCCCCCCATACCAGTTCTGTGGGAAGGGAGAATCCGGAGGAGCGTTAAATTTGAGGTGACCCTGACCCCTGAAGATCGACCCCCCTGACCCCTTCTAACCTCCCAGAGGAGGGATGACGGGGCACAGAGGTTGTGGGCAGGACGAGGGGGGTGCGCTGCCTGATGTAGATGCCGATTGGATTAGTGCCGGCTCTGTTTTCCTCTAAGTAGATTACGCTTGTCTTGAACTTGCTCCAGTGGGTCCCGGAAATTCAGCCCCGGACAGCCCTGCGGTTCGTTTTCAGAGCTCCCTGGAATATGTTTAAGCATGTAATAAATACATTTGAGCCTAATCAGATAAATCACTAAATCAGATCGTTATCTTGCAATTTGAAAACCAGGCTCAGGCTCCGGATCCCGGGGGAAGGAGGAATAGGGAGGAACAGAAAGGCTTTGGGCAGAGGGCAAGGTCACATCCCTGCCCAAGACCACCCAACGCCAAAGGCAAAGAAGGGAACCAGCCCCCCAAACCCAGATGCTCATCAGCGGCTGACTGGTCTCAAATTTGCAACAAAACTCACCAACGGTCAGAGTAAGAGTGAAAACCAACGCTAGAGTCCCAGGTGTGGTTCATCTGGTCTACCTCCTGCCTCAACGTGAAAGAACCCTCCAGTCCTCAGCCAAGACCACTGGAAGAGCCAGAATCACCTTTTTTCAAGTCTGAAAATATGTTATTGAGCTTTTGTTATGTCAAAGTCCTGTGGAGCTGAGACTAAGGGGCACGGACTTGAGAAAGAGACAGATGTAGGTCCAGATCCCGGCTCTACCCCTGTGTGTGAGACCTCGGACAAGCGGCTCAGCCTCTCTGTGCCTCAGTCTCTTCATCTGTAAAATGGGGACAGTTACAGCACCCACCTCACACTGCTGCTGGGAGGAGTAAATGAGATAAGACATATAAAGTACTTAGTGCAAAGCCTGGCACAGAGTAATCAGTCCATGTTAGATACTTTCATTGTCTGAATTATTTTCACAGGACTTCCTACTCAGTATTTTCTTTATGTGAACATATATAATATAGTTAATGACTAGGACCTACGTTACAAAGAAGGTCAGGGTATCCCAACAGAAAATAGAGGGGTGCTGTTTTGAGTTGGGGGACATAAAGATTCTCCAGAGGAAAGAACTTCTCAGTGTGAATGTTCAGCAGGAGTCAGCTAGGGGGAAAAAAGGGAGAAAGTGTTCCAGACACCAGGCACAGCATATGCAAAGGTCCTGAGGTGAGGGTGATGTTGAGTAAGAGAGAAAATACAATGAGACAAGGCCATTCAGGTAGGAGGGTGGGCCATGCCCTGCAGACGGTGGGCTTTAAGGAGTGGAGTCACAGGATTTGATTTGGGATTTTTAAGAGATTAACCTGGCTCCACGTGGAAAAGGCACTGGAGGGGAGCAAGTATGAAAGCAGGAAGACGTGAGAGGAGGCCACTGCGGTCATCCAGGCAAGACTAGGGCACTTGCGGAGAGAAGTGGGCAGGTCTGACATGCATTTAGAGACACATTACCAGGCCTGCGGATGTGCAGCAGGCAAAGAGGGAGGTGGGTCTGGAATCAGAATGACTCGCAGATGTCCAGCTCAAACCACTAGAGAGACGGTGCTGCCGTTTACTAAGAAGGAAAAGTCTAGTGGAAGAGCAGTTTGGGGGAAGATTCGTATATTTAGTTGCAGGCACGCAGGGACCTGAAAGGTAGTAGTGAAAGCAGAAGAGTGCGCTTTCCTGAGAGCCAGGACAAGGGGAGGTTTCCTAAAGGGAGAAGCAGTCAGTGGCTGCATGGGGGGCTAAGATCAAGTAACAGAAGACGGTGTGTGGGACATATAACAGGCTGTCAGTGAATGTCTGCCGGGTGCACAGATGGATAGAGGGGACACGGATGGACAGATGGGGACACGGATGGACATGCACACGGATAACTGGAGGGTGCATGGGTAGATGCGTGGCTGCATGAATGGGTGCACTGCTACAAGGATGGACATGTGCTTAGATAAACAGAGCGGAGGGGCGCATGGATGTGTACACACAGGCGCAAGACGGACGTGCACGTGGAAGACGGATGTGTACACCGATGCACAGACATAATGGCTCCAGCCACTGGTGAGTGGAGAACACTGGTTAGTTCCTCGAGCATGGACGACGGTACTTCTCTCCTTCATACAACCATTCCCTCTGTCTAGAGAACGCTTTAAGAACCCTTCTGCTCTCCCACACATTCTTCGGATCTCAGTTCGAATGTTACTCCCTCAGAGACACCGTCTCAGTGCTCCGGCCAGCACGGCCCTCTCACTGCTTCCTTCGCAGGGTTTATCAGACTCTCAGATCACCCCATTTCTTTGTTTAATGGGCAGTCTCCCTCATGAGATGGTTCAGCCAAGGGCAGGGGCCTGGTTCATCATTTCTAAGTGTTCAGTGCTCATCAGAGTGCCTGCTGCATAGAAGGGACTCTGTGCCTATAAAATAGATGGATAGGTGGGTGAGTAGGTGGATGGATGGATGGATGTTTGAATGGATAAGTGGGTGGATTGGTGGGTAAGTGGATGGATAGGTGGACAGATGGATGGATGGAGGGATGGGGCAAAGGGGAGAGTTGGAAGGAAGGGAGGGAGGGAGAAAGGAAGGAAGGAAGGGAGGAAGGGCAGACAGACAAACAAACAAACCCCACTCCCTTCTAACCTGTGCTCAGGCCAACTGCCCCCTTGACCTAGCCTTGCTCTGCCTCTGCTTAGCCACCAGCTGACAAAGCCCAGAATGGCCACAGAGAAGATGCCCAACCCTCCCAGGTGCTAAGGGACTTGAAATCTGCCTTCACCGTGGCAAGTCTGCAGAGCAGCCTCAGCCGGAGCTGCGACAATATCCATTAGCTTGTTCCTGTTCCATCATCTCAGATAAGCAAGACAGGGTCAGGCTGCCAGGCACAAGGAAGGAAGAAAAGGAAGATTTTAAAAGACAAGGAGAATAAAACACTCCAATAGGCAAACAAAACAACAAAAAAAACCCACTTCTAAAATACACAGCTTCTCAGGGAGAGGGTCAAGTGCCCCACTCAACACGCTCAGAAGGTGACAAGCGAGAGACACGCGGAGTCTGAAGGGCGACCTCCGTGAAGCACGGCCTGACATTCGCAGGGGCGGGCATCAGCGTCTGGCAAGAAACACACACGGAGCTGATTAAAGCATCAGGGCTCCTATTTTCCTGCACTTTTTATTTAACCCTTGTGGAAAGCAGCTCTCCTTTTTATAGGTCCATTCTCAGGAGCCCTGAACGCTACTTCTGTCTTCAAGGAGACAATTTGAAGGCAAGTGACAGGACGGAAGAGCACGGAGTCCACAGGCCCACCTGTCCCCGAAAATCCGTGAACTGGACTTGGGTGACCTCGGAAATCTAACCCTAAGGCAGTCAGCCCCACAGCAGCCCCTGGGCTCCTCCCTCCGTCCACATTCGCGCAAGCTGGACCCCACCGGGCACACACACCCTGCCCCACAGAACCTCAGCCACGTGGGGGCGGGGCAGGTGGCCATCAAGGTCTCAGGTCCTGGAGTCTGTCAACCGGCCTTAACACTTACTACTTGTTGACCCTTGGCAGCAGCTTCACTATAAGCCTCACTTTTCTCACCTGTTTAATGGGGATGATGAAAACAACAACAATAATAATAATAATTGTTATTATTAGTATTCTTTGTGGGGAATAAATTAGACAATCCATGTAAAGGACCTAACACAGAGTGAACAGGGGGTCAATGTTGGCTGTTATTGTTGCTGTTGTTGTCAATTATTCTTTTACTTATTTAATACTTAGAAAGCACTTTGGACATGTCAATGAGAATAGCAGTACTCTCCTCATTTTGTAGGAGCTAGAGACCAGAGAGGCTAAGTAACTTGTACGAGGTCACACAGCTACAAAGGGGCAGCACTGGTTCTTCAGCCTCAGCTAACTCATTCCAGCATCCCTGCTCTTAGCTCCTACATCACGCCCAAGGATGACCCTTGCACGGTTCAGCTTTGCCAACCCCTGGTCAAGCCTGTACCTCCTATTATCTGTCCAACCCCCTGGTGAGATAAAATTCAGCAGGGATTCACCTTGTTCCCATTTCTCAGATTCTAACACCGAGGAGCAGAGCAGCTCAGGGCTCTCGTGTTAACTCTGGAGCTGCCACCGGAGCCCACAAGGCCAGGACTGTGTGTTTCTTGTTCACTCTCGTGTCCCCAGAGCCTGGCACAGTGCCCGGCCCAGAGGAAGTCCCCGGTGGGTGTCACCCCATTACCGACCTTAAATAGCTTTTCCCAAAGCCTGCTTCATGAGACGCTTCTCAGCACATGCACAGCGGAAACAAACCACAGCCGCGCCCAGGTGGGATAAGACACCGTCAGCAGGATCAGTGCATAGCAGCTTACTAACTCCACCGAGAATCCCCACCGGGAAGAAACCTGTTTGCTCTCCCCTCAAGCAAAGCCCCTCGACAGCTTTCAGAAAACACTGCCCTGGATAGTAATGTAATGACTAAGCCATTCTGCCGCATGCTCGCTGTGCACCAGGCACTTGTTTTATATATTATCACTCATTAAATTCTTAAAATAATCCTCAGAAGCGACTGTTAGAATTATCCCCACTTCGCAGATGAGGAAGCACAGATGTCTAAACCTCTCTATCAAAGTGAATGGAAAGAACCCTGCACCTGCTCTCGTGGCCAAGCCGTCCTGAGTCACACAGGCAGCCCCGTGTCCAAGGTCAACGGGCCCCGATCTTGCCAACCCTGGGACCTCTCAGCCCCGACCTCAGGCCCTCAAAGGGCATCCAGGCCACAATGCTGTCCTTCTGGGATCTGACCACTCGACGGAATGCAACAGACTGCAGGTCCTTCTGCCCTGGCCGACCTCCCAGTTGCCATCTATACTGCACTGGGAAAACGCAACTGCGCCCTGGATAGCTCTTCTGCTAAGAATCCCACTGGCCTCAGAAGGCAGGCAGCAAATTCCAAAAGGATGAAGTAGTTCTGAAGGGGCTGGGGGACATCTGAGATGGATATAAAAATGGAAGGCAAGCAGGATCCAGACCAGCCAGCTCCAAAGCCTCCCACAGACAGGGTGACCTTGGGGCGGTCCCCCCCCCCCAAGTTTGATGAATCCAATCAATCACACTGCCCCTGGGCTGAGGCTTGGAGCTAATCATCACGGAATGAAAACAGGAAAGTCGCCATTCCTGTTCTGAGAGCGCTCCCGCATGGCCCTGGGCCATGTTGCTAACCTCCTCCCCTTCCCTCATCTCCTAAACCCTCCTCCAGGCTGACTTGCAAGGCCCTGAGCTGGTCATGATTTATCACAACGACATGCCTCACTATGGGTTACTGCCATACCTGGGGGGTCACAGTCCCTCAGCATTTGGGAAACTTTCCATTTTTATATCCACCTCAAATGTGTCCTCCTCCAGGAAGGCTTCCCTAGCATTCACCTACACGCAACCTCCAAATCACTGCCTGTTTCCTCCTCTGTGTTACCATCGCGACAGACTCTGTCCTCTGCACCTTAGTGCGCTGCATAATTCCTCATGGACAAAAGACACCCCTTGTACCCGACAGGGGGTCTGGCGCCAAGAAAGGGTTTCCTAAACCCTCAGTGAACAAGTGAATGAGACCACGTGTTCACAAGAGCACACAGCAGGAACCCGTGAAAAACCTGGGATAGAGGAACACAGCCAAGGACGAGCACAAGGCTGGGGGACTCTTTCCGTGAATGACAAGACAGTAACTATTTCAACCTGGGAGCTGCACGGTCTCTGCTGTAACCACTCAAGCTGGCCATTTCCACACAAAAGCGGCCACGGACGGCACATACATGAGCAGGGGGTAGCTATGTTCCAATACAACTCTACTTTAAAAAGCTGGCTACTGGACAGATGTGGCCTGCAGCCATAGTTTGCTGACCCCTGGGTTAGATTATTTAACACATCTCAAAGGGGCTAAAGGAGCCAGGCTCATTCTTAGCAGGTGGTCCTCTGTCTTCCCCTAAAGACAGCAGGCCAGGCAGGGAGCGAGGAAAGGAAGGAGGGAGGGAGGGAGGGAACACCATCTCCTAAGAAAGCCTGAATAGTTTCTGGATGATTAAAAACATTTCCTCAGAACTCTCTCAGACCTCAAGCTTCAAACCCTTGAGGCAGACAAGGGAACAAAATCTAAGTAAGCTACAAGTTAGCGACAGATTCCTCTACTGTTCGGGGTTTGGGGTTTTTTTTACAATTTTACTGATACTGTCATCCGTAACACTGCTATTATTCCCTATACTGTCATTTCTATGGATAAACTCTGCCCTAATTGATGTCCTGGAAAAGAAAGAAAACAGAAGAGAAAACTCGCTCAAGGGAAAAACCGAACTCCAAGGAAATGTAATTAAATAAATAGATTTCTTGACTGTAACAGAGATGTGACATGTCCCCAAATCTAACTTCCTCCTGTGCCCATCTCCCAGGGGAACGGGCAGAGCATAAAAAACCCAACTACTTCCTCCAGAGCGAGAAGCACCCTGATACCATCACCGGTGTGCCCTGGCCACATTAAATCGCCTCCCTCGGGCAGAACTTGTTTCATTGTGCGCCCTCTCTCCCCTCCCCGACAAATGCGTTTGAAAAGAATGTCTGGGCCATTCGTCAGCTCTTTCTTCTCCCAGCCTGGCTTCTGGCTGGCCGTGGCCACTCTGGCCTTAGATGAGAAGTTCCGTGCAGGCATGACCCAGGCAGAAACTCCAGCCTGGACCATGTCGCTGAAGGCAGGGGAGGGGCAGCGGGGCCCCTCTCCTCTGCCTCTCTGGGGTCTGGACCCTGTGGCTCGGGTGCCTGGGCTTCTTCATCTATAAATGGGGGCACTGAACTCACGCAGAAGACAGTGTGGGGAAATGAGGGGAAATCACGTTGCAGAAAGCCAGAAACATTCAATGAGATCAGACAGGCGAAGAAACCTAATAGAAACAATCATTACTTTCCAATAAACATAATAGCAAGGTACCAGTTACCAGGCCCCCTGGCAACTCCATGCCAGGCCCTGGGCTTTGCGTATTTTATCTCGTGTAACCATCACTACAAGCCAAGAAGTAGGGACTATTACGACCCAAATACTCAGGCCGGACGCGATGGCTCTCACGGAGACGACAGGACTCGGCCGGGGCCACAAGGCCGGTGCATCGCACCCAAAGCCGGGAACACAGTCGGTATGTAATAAATGCTGGGTAAAGCTGAACGCGTACGTGAACTACACACTGAACTACGGTCGTCTCCTGACCCCCACGACCCCTGCAGACCCCTCACCCGGCTCTGTCCTCAAAAGTGGCCCAGAAAGGTGCCTGTGCATCTCCGGTAATGGCCGCAGCGCGTCCACAGGCACGCGGTTTGGGCTAGGACGGCAGGGCTCCGGGGAATTTATTTCAAAAGAGATAAAAGACATTCTGCCTCTTTGCCAAGGGCCCCAGATAAGGCTGCCACTTTGGACCCAGCTGTGGTCAATGGAACAGTCCCTCCCAACACCAGGCGCGTGACGGCTGGAAAAGCGGTCCGTCCTCACCAAGACCTCGGAAGGGAAGGAGAACGAGAGTTCTGACTCCCTCTTTTAAGGAGAGAAACTGAAGCTCGAGCGATGTGACTTCCTTTGGTGACCCGGGAAGTAGGCGAGAGGGATTCGAGGCAGGTCCCGGGTCCAAATCCAGGGCTCCCCGCCCTGAGCCGTGTCCCCGTCTGTGCCCACCGCCCACACCTGTGAGGAGGTGGTGGGTCCAAGAGAGAAACAGCCAGTGGCTGTGGAATCCAGGGACGGCATGTGGACAGAAGCCATCAAACACACACAAAATGCAGAGCAGGCGGCTGGCGATATCGACACTGAAATTTGTCCCTGCTCCCCTTAAACTTCTGGCACCCCAACTTGCCCCCTGACCCGTGTCCCCCATGGGTTCCTCTGGCCTCCTCCAGCTCGCCAATGACCCAGTGCTCCCCACTCACCCAGCCCGTTCATCTTCACAGCCTCGACCCCAATGCCAGCCTCACCCCACCGTGCAGATGAGGAGGCTGAGCCCGGAGACGCCGACAGCTGCCCGAGGTCACAGGCAGGTAAGCTGCAGAAGCCCGGAATTTGAAACCAGGACCCTGTGACGGCAAAGCCGGCACTCAGTGGAACGGCACCCACACTTTCCTGCTCTTCCTCCCCACTCGGTGGTGCCACCCGAAACTCTCGGCGTGCACCCAGGACCGCCGCTGGTGGCCAGTGCTGAGGACCTAAGCCCTGCAGACCTCAAAACGGGCTGACCATTTACCTCAGTCACCAGGGAAGGAAAAAGTCGAGATCAAACAGACAGCCAGGATCCCTCCTCACTGCACAGCCACCCAGGACTTCCCATTGCCTGGCGTTGCGTTGAAAGAAACTTTCCCAGGCAGCTGCCACTCTCACCTGCCGCTGGGAAACCCGTCTGAGCCGGATGACCAGACACAAAATAGCGGGAGTAGCAACTGCCCCTTACTGGGCACTCACCACGCTGCACTGCAAACTCTGACACACGTCGCCTCCCTGCACTGTAGGCCTGGCCTTTGAAGAACAAGGCAGGCCCGCTGCAGACAGTGCCCCGTTACAGGCCCGCAGACGGCCGGCCAGCCGCTGTGCAAAACCACAGCGCAGGGTCCCCTTCAGAGTCCTGGCCGTCCTGGTGTCCCCACACCCTCCCAGTGTCACCTCACCTCTCCCTCCCTCTCACCTACCGCTTCCTCCAGGCCCAGCCCTGGCGCCACATGCTCAGTACCTCTGGTCCAACCCACTTCTAAGGCACCGAACCACCCACCAGCATAACCTGGGCAGGGGCCGACATGTGACTGCCACCCAGCGGGTTCACGCTCTTCAAAACTCCTGTCTCAGCTCGTGAAACCCCCAGGCTTTCAGCAGACCTGATGGGCCCAGCTCTGTGAGCCTCGCTGAGCGACTTCCGGGAGCACTTCTGGGCTCTCGATAGACGCCACTCCCTTCCGTTCTTTCCCTCAGAGTCCCGGGCACGGTATAATGTACGTAGTACAATGCTGGCTTCATGACTTCCCTAAGCTGTGCAGCCTTGGCCAAATTCATCCACCTCTCTGATCCCTACCTCCTCCTTTTTTACAAGGGATGGGGCAGCCTAGACCTTATAAAGTTGTTACAAAGATAAAGGAGGCCACCCATGCATAGTCCTGGCACACAATGTGTCTACAGCACCAAAAACACGGAGTGATGCCTTATACACAGTAGGTAACAATAAACATCTGTGCAGAGACCCAGGGTGGGAGCGTTTTATCTCCCCCTTTCCACATTCATGGACACCGTGCATGTTTGGACAAATCCATGGAACACCATACCCTTCCTTCATAAAGGAACCTCTGATCTCCTCCATTGCAACCTTTTCTGGCCCCGTCCCTGAGGGCGGAACTTCCTTTTGCTGGAATCGCAGTGTCTCCTCACAGAATCAGCACCAGCAGAAAGCCAAAGGGCCTTGCTGAATAGAGCCCATGGTCAGGGGTCATGAGTTCAAGGGTACAAGCCTCAAAGGAAAGTGGGTCCCCAGAATGTGCACATTACTGACTTTGGCATTAAAAGGCCGCCAGCAGCTTTGACAAAATGGCCCAAAAAGATACTGCAAAAAAAGGGGGGGTGGGGTAAAAAATATATTTAAAAAAAATTGTTTTGAGCTCTGATGATCTGAAAGAAAAAAAATCCCACCCCAACCAGATTTGGGATTTGGCATTGGGTGGCAATAAAACAAAACAATCTACCTGAGCAGAAAGCAAAGAAGCCCAAACACAGCCTGCCCCCCTCCCCGAAACTCAGCAGAACTGCTCCTTCCCCTAGAAAGCACCCCCTGGACTAGCTGGGCTGTGCTGGGCCACCCCCCCCCCCCGGGGCTCCCAGCCACCTTGCTTCCTGGTGTGGGAGAAGCAACCATGGAGACCACGTCCCACTAACGCCAAGGAGGAGCCCTCCCTGCGGTGCCTCGGCACCGAGGACGGGTCACGAGAAAGCCCCAGCCCACAGACCAGTGTTGCCTGCGAAGAGCCATCAAGTGAAGATGAAACTGATGCCTCACGCGTGAAGAATCAGGAAAGGGTATCGCTGGGTTGATCGATACAATAATAATAATAATAATAACTGGAAGCCAGGTGTGACTTGTACAGCTGTGAGTGTGGGGACGTGTGTGTCAAGTTCACTCACCAGAGTTGAAGGTCAACCCTGAGACATGCAACCATGGGGGAAGGGCTTAAGGACCATGGTTCCCATCCCCAGGCAGGCCAGCGTGGCTCAGCCAGGCCGTGTGGCTCACCGGGCCCCCGCCCCAGTCGGGATGGGACGGGCCCCAAGCGTGCAGACTCCAGCCCTGCGCTCTCTCACCACTGTCGCCTTTCATGGAGCTTTTCCTCAGAGAAGAGTCATCATCAGGGGCTGTTTATCTGCAAAACTGAGATTTTAACAAAGTCCTGGAAGGAGTGGGAGACAGGAGGCGCGTGAGAGCACTCGTGAGCGCGTGTGTGTGAGTGTGCGTGTGTTCGAGGGAGGGTGTCGCAGCCGGGCTCCCAGCTTTCGTCTGGCTCCTGTGAACCCGACTAAGGACCCCTGGGAAAGTCGTGCTCTGGGCCTGAGCAGCCCAAGGCCAACTCAATTACGGATTTCTGTGCTTTAGCAGAGCCTCCGTCTTCACAGAGTTTCCTGGTTTTCATCTGGCCTCAGAATTACCGGAGCTGTCATGGCTGTCGACGTCGTTATCATCCTCCTCATCTGAGAGTGGCGCCGTCCACGGAGGGGGCCTGGGGCTCTCGGTCAGGAACACGGCCTGTCTGCAGGCGTTTTGCTTTCACGACTTGGGGTGGGGAGGTGGATGCTACCGACATCTGGCGTGGGGAGGCCAGGGATGCGGCTAAACACCCTACAACGCACAGCACGGCCCCCTGTAAGTGAACGATCTGCCCCAAATGTCCTAGTGCTGAGACTGAGAAACTCTGAGCTAGCCCTTCGCATGCTGTCACTGCAGACTCCCAAGAAACTCTCCTACCTGGGGCCTGAGAGCTGGTGCGCCTGCCGTCCGATGGCAGTGACAACGGTCAGAGTCCCCTGGTCTGCAGTGAGGAAGGACCACACTGCAAACCTGCAGATCCCCTGCGCAGGAGCCCTTTGGTCCAGAACCTTGCTTACTCTGGGGGCATAAACATAGTCCCATGACTTTATAAAAGGCTATGGGGGCTTCTCCAACCCCTCAGATATGTCAAAGGAAGACTGGCTGATTGCTACCTTTGTTCTGCTCCAAAATACTAAAAGGATGGCACTGCCTACCCCACCCCATCCAGGGGGCAATTACTCTGTCAAATTCAGG
>PVJI01022958.1:0-24200 GCA_004026765.1 Micronycteris hirsuta
TTGGCTCTACACCCTATTTTTGGAAGTATTTTTAAAGGAATATACTAATTTTCAAGTATAATTTACCAAATTATTTTTAACTATATCCATGGCTGACAATAATGAGTTGAATCTTGAATACAATGCACATATTTAGAGTATAGTAAGCAAGAAATACAGATAGATTAGTTTACAAATCACATTGTTATAAGAGTGTATATTTTATATCACACGATGTTTTAGCAACACGTCTTAACAGTGTCACAATTGCACCATGAAAAACCAAATCAAGTGTAAAATGAAGTTGAATTATTGTAATATTTTTAGATTGTTGTTTGCAATTCACTAAGGCTTTAAATCAATTTTATGACTTTGTCATTAATATACTTTAAGAAATTAGAAAAGTCAAGGAATAAGCTAAAAATAATAGTGCATTTCATATCACATTATGACTTTAGGTTTTGAATATGCATGTGTTTTGCATCTAAAATGTACCAGGTTTCTGATTGAGTCTGAATACACTTGATTCAGATGGCCTCCAAAATTTCTTTCAAAACAGAAGTCACAATTTATGAACAACATATGCTTATTAAGTAGTTTACAAGAAGCTGCTGAAACACAATCTTCCCCTCACCATGGCTTTGCTTTCTTATTTATTGTAAAGATGAGGTTTGCCGATGCAAGGCTCTTGACCCTCCTAACCAAATCACGGATATTTAGTCTGATGTAGTAGTGTTGGGAGATCACATTCATTCATCGATAGCTCACCTAAGTTTTATTTTTGATCAAGTATGTATGCATTGTTAAAATTAGAAAGCAACTACTATGGAGGATTGCTGTTGCTCATTACTGGGAAAAAACATTAAAATTCACAAAATCAAGGCTTTTGATGATTTATCACTATTAGTTTAACACAATATTGATAGAAATGGAATATTTTTAAATGAGAAATTGCACTTAAATGTATTTCACTATTTTCGCTTTATATTTTCTTTATCTTGTTTTCAGTATATTCACATATACAACCCCTCACACAGTGGAAGTTCATTAAATCCAATTAAAGGAAAGTAGATTACTCTTAAAAACCCATATCAGTTACAGAAACACAAATAAGCTGAGATAAAAGGCTGAGATAAATATCAAGAGGAGAAATAGTCTAGAGTAGCAGAAAGTAATGTAACAACTTCTGAACTCAAGTTAATATCACTGACTGGAATTCGGGACAATTGTTAAAATGGGGAACATAAGCAATACACTGCTTATCTATGTGCTGACCTCGTAGTGACCCCACCTTGCTTTATATTTCTGATTTTCAGCTGATTTATTCTTGCTTTAATCCTTGCCCCTCGGTTTACAATGCATGTCTATAAGTATGAATTTATTCGTTATCATCTTGTCCAGGTTTAACAAGAGTTTAATATGAAGCCTTCTTATCTTTATGAATAAATTCTGCAATTTATGCAACTTTAACAGCTAACAAACAAACTAGCCTTACTTTTGAGAGTATTCCGTGGCAATCCCTGAAGAAGTTTATCATGGATGTTTACGCACTTGACAAACTATTTCCTACCTGTGTGTTCTACCCATTTCTTCCATTTTCAAAGGGTGGTTCATGTTTCACAAATGCAAGAAACGAGGCATTTTTTCAACCATGAAAATATGATAATGAGCCAACTACATTTTGATCTATGTAAAAAAACACTTAATTTATGTGTAAGAACTATACATCAACTTGCACTTTTGCCTATTTGATTTGTTAATGTGAAAACACTGATACCATGACAATGGAATTAACTGCAATTTTAAGTAAGACACTGAAAATAAATGTCCATGTTCATTTTATGTCAAGAAATACCTTCTAAATCTATTGGTATTTCAAGTGAAATATAGATTTTCCTTTTACATTAGCATCTTTTAAATATTTTAGAGGATAACATCTTTAATCAGATAGTTAATCGGCAATGAGAACGTTCCATAGTATGATTTTATTTATTATACACACAGCATTTTCAAATATATGTCAGATTGTCTTCAAGAAATTGATATGTTTTCCTGTAGGGTTATCACTTGCTCTATTAGTACTTTTCATGATGCATTAATAAGACCCATCATTATTTAAAAACTAGATATTTTTATTTACATAAAAATCATCCAAACTAGCTTAGAATTGCTCTGCTTTTAGCAAAACATTAATTTCTTTTAAGCTTATTCACTTACAGAACTTATTGGATTCAAATGACTTCATTTTAAAGCTAGTTTAATTTTGATGAAATTGATAATATCAGTTTCCATTGTAACCAAGAGACCACTCATGAGAAAATGTAAGGAAGAAACTCTTTTATTCTACCTACTCTGAAGTACAAACTCACCCTACCCATACATAAGAACATTAATTACTGTAGTGATAAATTATTTATCTATTAACTTTCTCTCTTATAATATGAAGTAATTTCTAAAATTATATTATTAATATTTTGTAAGTCATATAAATTTTATTATTAAATATTTTTATTGTTATTCTATTATAGTTGTCCCAATTTTTCCCCCTTTGCCCTCCTCTGCCCATCCTGCCTCCTTCTCCCATGGTCAATTACATAATATGTATTAAAAAAAAAGATTATCTTACTGAATTAAGTCAGACATAGTAATTATGAACTAATCATTTATAGGGTCTCAGCAGGGAGCTATTGGGATTATAAAAATGTATTGATATCAAATGCCAGAAAATATAGCCTTCATATTAAATAAAGGTATCTTCATTGCCATTACTTTTTTTTTAAACAGTTTTTTTTTAATTTATTTTATTTTTTATTTTTATTTTTTAGGGAGAGGAGAAGGGAGGGAGACAGAGAGAGAGAGAAACAGCAATGTATGGTTGCCTCTCACATGGCCCTCACTGGGGACCTGACCTGCAACCCAGGCATGTGCCCTGAGTGGGAATCGAACTAGGACCCTCTGGTTCCCAGCCCGCGCTCAATCCACTGAGCTACACCAGCCAGGCTATTTTCAATTTAAAATTATGTATTTCTTATGGAATGATACCTGGTTACGAATTACTGTAGGGTTAGTGACATATTTTGGAGATGTTGTGATCACTCAGTTCTCTGTTATTAAATCCTGAGTAAAAATAATGAAGGAAAATAGCCTGTCTGGTGTAGCTCAGTGGATTGAGCGCTGGGTGGGAACCAGAGGGTCAGGATTCGATTCCCAGTCAGGGCACATGCCTGGGTTGAGGACCAGGTTCCCAGTGAGGGCCATGTGAGAGGCAACCACACATTGCTGTTTCTCTCCCTCTCTTTCTCCCTCCCTTCTCCTCTATCTAAAAATAAAAATAAATAAAACATTAAAAAAATTCTTAATAAAAAATAATGAAGGAAAATAAGCAAAGATGACATCATAAAGCTATAAAAAATTATGAGGAAAATCCAGAAACATTTTATTAAAGAAAACAAACATGTGTGTAAATGTACATATTACATACATATACATATATATATATATTAAAGATTTTATTTATTTATTTTTAGAGAGAAGGGAAGGGAAGTAGAAAGAGAGGGAGAGAAATAGCAATGTATGGTTGCCTCTCACATGGCCCTCACTGGGGACCTGGCCCGCATCCAGGCATGTGCCCTGAGTGGGAATCGAACTAGGACCCTTTGGTTCCCAGCCCGCGCTCAATCCACTGAGCTACACCAGCCAGGGCAGTATATATATATATATATATATATATATATATATATATATATATATATATTTTTTTTTTTTTTTTTAATGAATACCTGTAAAAATATCATCTTCTTTTATTATAAGCATCTGTTTTCAGGGTCAATAAGAGGAGAGTTAAAGATCTCCAGTGTGTTGCATTGCTCCCACTGAACGATCATTTTTGCAATAATAGCTGCATTTGTGTGCATTGGAACCGTGAAAGGTAAGCTGTTGGGTATACGCATGGGCATGATGGCGGGAAGTCAATTTAAGAATTCATGAATCAAATAATACCTCACATTACAGTGCAAAAAGGATGGACAGAAAACTGTATTCTCACAACAGAATAGAATAATCAATGGGGGCAATTAACAACCATTGTTTCAGGCAATTTGAAGTGTTACTTCATTTCCTGGAAGTGGAGTGAAGTGGATCTTTCAATTTCTTTCTCTTCCTCTGGCCTGGAGTGATTTATGTTGACTGAATAGTACATCTGAGATTGGGAAAGGTATTTAAGCATCATAAATATATATAATAAAATAGTTAAATTGTAAGATTAAAATTTCAGTTTGGTCAGGCGTATATCATGCACTTGATGTAGAGTTTATTTAAAAATCTCTGAAAAAAAAAAAAAAATTAGGCTAAACCTAGCCAAAAGGCAATATTTAAAAAGGCCTCTTAAAAGGAATTTATTTTCAAAATGCTCTCCAGTTTTTTCAAACCTTCACTCTTCACAGAGGCTCAGCCTCTCACCTCAGCAAATACAATCACGTAGCTTGATCTTCCCCTCCCTCCCAAGGCCATGTGATCTAGCCTAGTGTCTGTTTTCAGTAATTCAATGTGACCGCCCTCTGCAAAGGTTTTAATCCACTGATTTAACCTTGTTTTTGACTATTTTAAAGTTCAAGAATCAGGCTAGATACTGGGAATAAAGCAGCTCAAAAACGAATGGCTGTCCTCTCAAAAAGCTTACTTCTTCATACTAATGATTGTTTAACACAATGATTTTAATTAATCCTCCATGACCTTTTACTCTTCTCATGTTCTCTTTCCCCTTTTCTGAATTTTCTATTTATTTATCCTGCTTTAAGTGCAATAGTATCTTGAGACTTCTTAATTGGTCTTTCTAAATTAAAAAATCCTTACATTAAAGTCCTATTTTTAGCCATATTCCCTTGTTTTCCATATTTCTCCTTTCTATGTTTTAGCTTTTCATTCAGACTTGCTGATGTTTTTTTTAGATGATTAATCATAAATATATACTTAATCTTAACTTTTCTATATTTATTAGTAGTGGTTGGGTGTGCCTAATTGAATATTTAATCTGAAACTTAACAGATGAAAATTTAACATTTTGAGATCTTATTTTCCATTTCTATGCCAGTCATTCTTTGTCCCCTCAGACCATATGATTCATCATAAATTGTTTTGATGCTTTCTTTACAAGACTTTATACTTGCTACTCCTTTCTAAATCTGCATTGTGTATGGTTTAGAGGAGGGAAACTTGGATAAAAAACATTACATGGAAAATGATGTTTGGGCTGGTATTTAACACAAACAAGAATTCAGTAGTGAGATGTGTTGTTTGGTTGGGTAAGCTAGAATGAATTAACATACAGACCTATATATCCGTAATGTCTCAAATACCATGAAGTAGCCTTCTCTCTCGCATTTGTAGGTTATCCCAGGTGAATAAATAACATTCTTCCCTGGGTAAACCATGCACTTGATGCCTGTATTTAACTAACAAAAGAGGACAAATCATTTCCTTAAAAAGTCTTGATTCAGAAACAGCTCATATCACTTGTATTCCCATTTCCATGACTAGAATAAATGATGTAGCTACACATAGATTAAAAAAAAAAAGCTGAGAAATATAGACTTAAAAAAGAAAAAAGAATTGCAACTGTAAAGAGCAGTTAGCAGTCTGTCCCACACTGGAAATGGAAAAATGCATTAATTCCAAAGTAGAGAAAGTGGTGTTCAAATGCAAGTGGAAGGGATAGTGCAGGAAGGAACTAAAAACAAGTTCCGTGTTGCTGAAATATTACTGGGTGGCTGTTGATTGAGAGAGATTCAGGGCATGAGAGGGTGTCATGGGTTGCCACTACACTGTGAAAGGGTGGAAACAACCAACCGAGACCTTAATTATTATGCTGTGCAATTTGAACATAGACTCTAAGTGGCGGGAGCCCACTAAAGATATTGAAGTGAAGAAGAAGCATAGTTGTTGTGGAAACAAAGTTCTGTGGCACCTACAGAATGACCTGGTTTTCAAATAAAACTCTTGTTTGAGACAGGAATTTTCCTACAAATCTGGAAACCTCTTAAAAGCAAATTCTTATTTATTTTATTTTTGTATTTAATTTAGAAATCAGCAAAGCAACTGTTACGATTTTGCATTCCTCTAAAATTAATGTGTTAAAGCCTTAAGCCCCAGTGCCTCAGAAAGTGACTATATTTGGAGATTAGACCTTTAAAGAGGTAATTAAGTTAAACTAGGGTCCTTATGGTGCGTCTTAATTCAATATGACTGGTGTCCTTATAAGAACTGGTGATAGAAATCACACAGGCAACATAGAAAGAAGAAAGGCCATGGGAAGACAAAAGCAGAAGGTGCTCAAGTGCAAGCCAGGGAGACAGACCCTGGAATAAAACCTATAGATACCTTGACCTCAGTCTTCTGGCCTCCAGAAGTATAAGAAAAATTTTTCTTAGGGAAGCTGCCCAGTCTGTGGTATTTGTAATGGTAGCCCTAGCACATGAGTGCAGTGATATGAACTTATTATGAGTTCCACAAATATTTACTACAGCTATTTAACCTAAATCCAATCCTCATTAACTAGTTTTCCCTTTGCTCCCATCTGAAGCCCAGAACCAAGGACTTGAACTTTCCAAATTATCCCTTTCTCAGTGTCAAATTGGTAGTAGAGTCAAATAAGATCAAACACTAGGAAAAATTAATTACTTGTTTAGGAAATTTGATTGCTAATAATTAAGGGACAAACACCTTTTTTTTTTCAACACTAATTAGCTCTATAACCTTCCAGGTGTTCCTTTTTTCAGTATGGTTCAGCGAGCACCCCAACAATCACGTGTGCTTAAGTGAATCTGGATGTATCCCAAACAGGGTGGCGTCACGGAGAGAATTTAGAGCCTGTGTGTCCGGATTTTAGTTTGCCTCTATCACTTAATGGTTTCAAGTTTGAGTGCAGTTCAGTTAACCTTTGGAAGCATGCATTTCCTTGGAACGAATGTGATTACTTTCACAGGGCTGTTATTAGAATTGAATAAAACAAGCCACTGAAAGTTTCTAGCACAGTGCCTTGCATATGAGAAGCTTTCCGGAAGATACTTCTTATCTTAAAGTTGTACTAAACAGGTTTTAAAGATTTTTCAGTAAGAATTGTTATAAGTATATTTAGTTATTTAAAATATAAGAGCAGTATGTAGCATATATAAATGACCAAATGGCATATAATTCCTTTAAACAGGTTTATTCATTACTATAAACATATCAAGAGACATGGATACAGAAATCTATTTTCATTAAAATATTTTTGTAACATTTGGTGTTTCTCCATATAGTATTTTTACTTACCCTATGGTATTTCTTTTAAGTGAAAGTATTACATTATTATAAAATAGAAAATAAAAGCATCAAATGGGTTGGATACCAAGAGAAAAAATTAATCAATAGTCAGGACTATCATTGCTAAATTTAATCCCTGGAGGATTTCAACTTACACTTTGTGTTAGTTATTCTATTTGTCAATTTTATATTCACTTCTGGCTCTCCATCTGTTTAACTTAGGTTTTTAACATGCTGAATGAATAAATAGATTGCTTATTCCCAATATATTGAGAATTAATTGTGTCTGACTACTTCACAAGCATGAGATATGAATTAAACCTGGGTTACAGGGAGATACATGTACACTCACAGGGTCCAAAGTACACAGGTGGTACATTGTGCAAGGACACAGAATGGGTAAATGGAGAAACTTACGGAGACCCCTGGACGGTCGCTCCTCTGCTCACAGACGGAGCACGGTGCCCTCCTGGTTACCCAGCAGTGTTTGGGGACGGTAGCCACAGGACACAGTCTGCAGTCAAAGACCCCAGTGATGCAGGGCGACCACTCATCCACTGAAGCCATGCGAAACTCAGTTTTACTCGTTTTGTAGAGGGCAATGATGTCACACACACATCTCAAGCCACGAACGCAATATGTGACAATGTGGATGAAGTGCATGACACGTTGCCACATAAAAGTGTCCAGTAAATTGAGTCTTTTATAATATGACAAGGATTAAGTACTAGTTTTCTTTGTAGAGCACAATCAAAATTTGTTCAATTTTGAGTTTAAAAAACACCTGGTGTTCTGATATTACAACCAGTTTATTGCATGCATTCTGTATACTCTTAGTTTCCTAGAACGAGCCAAAAAATGTTTGTAAAAATAATTACAACATTGTTGTCTCCCTATTTATTTTTATCCTCCACATAAGGATTAAAAACACTTAAGTATCTAATTTTTCAATAAAATTCTGTGAGAAATGAAGAAATGGAACAACTATTGAGTTCTTTATAAGAAAAATTTATATCGAGATGTAAAAAAGAGATTTCTTTGGAATGAGGTTTAACTACTCCCAAATTATTTGCTGAGCAAATACATATTGCTATTGTCATAACTGTTTCACATATTAGGCTTTATTTCTAATTATAGTAAAACATGTGTTGCACAATATTGCTTTGTTTTGTCTGTCTAATTTGCTATTTTATTTCACTGTAACAGTTAAATAAATATCACACTTCATAAATATCCAGTTATGTTAAAGTTTATGCAAAGTGCAGTTCTCATTTGCTCTAAGCAGTTCAGTCTTGCTCTCTTCAGCACATCAGGCTGGTAGAAAAATATAAAAGCCGCATTTCCCTTTGTCTCCCGTGCATATTTATGAAAGCTGAAAGAGATTTCAAAAACAGTGAAGACAAACATGACTAAATTCCTACAGTCACACAACTTAAACCTGACTACAGGTAGCTATCAGCTTTATCATTTCTATTAGAACTTCCCTTTGTTGGATGAAATAATTAAATTGATCAAGTTAGTGATTTAGGAAGTGCATCTTGTACTGTCTGTGAAAGTTGAATGCTGAATGGGTTTATATCTCAAAATAGAGGGGATACTTTTCCTTCCGTTTTTCTCTGCTTCCCTCTTTCCTCAAGCTACGATTCAAAGAGCATGGTAAATTGTTTGATCCACCTTTTCCCCTTCTTAAAATGAGGCTCCTTGGTAGGAGAGGAGCTGGGAAGCAGCTGTGTAGCTTTTATACCTTGCAGGAATGGAAGGCTTTTACAGGAATTCTGAATGAAAACTGCAGTGAATCAGGGTCTGCAAAGGAGGCTCTCACAGTCTCCCTGGAGAGGAAGGTTGAATAACACTCTCAGAAAAACAAGGCGGAGTTATTAGTGAAGAGATAGAAGAGTGTTTGTGTTATTTTCCACTCCCCTCTAGAACATCAATATTTCATAGGCTTCTCCATTGGGGAATGATGGAAGATTCTATCTCCACGAAGTAAAAATGCGCACAGCTCCCTTTCAGGGACTGCCTGTTAACACCCATAGATGGCGAGGAAATTACTAATGCTCTCACTTTTCAAGGAAATTCTTTCTCATTAATTTTCCTTGCTTTGTTTTCCAATACATCTAAAAAACAATGCAAAGGCAAAACAGCAAAACAAGTACTCAATGATAAATTGTATTCGTGGTCCATTTTACATATTTATATGTATATATATACATATACACATATATATATATGTTCTGTTTTATATGCATTAAGTAACAGCACTGATAGTTTCTAATTAGAAAAAGTGGCAACTTTCTATTAACAAGTTTAAAACTCCAAAATAATACTAAATATTATATTGTACATACAGTTTTTTCTTGAAAGACCAGGATTGGTTAAACAGTGTTAAGGTCTTTGAGACATGACCTTGTATACCCAACAGTATGCATTTATTAAAAATTAACAAAAATTACTCATATGCTTCATAAAAGTATTGTAAAAGGAACAACAATAAAAGGATCAAGAGGAGCAAAATAGAAGAGAACTCACTGACAAGGTGGGGGCTAGGTCTTGGAATTACAAATTCAAACCATATTGAATGATATCATCATTTGGCAATACAATGGTATAGCATGTCAAAATGAATGAATTATTTCAGAATTGCCAAGGTTTTTTTGATGGATTCAAAAAATATATTTTCAAGTCATTCTCTGATTTTGCCTTGTCATACATACCTTCATCCCACCTGTGTACAGTATAGGAACGTTATGGAAAGGAGACTTCAGGTAACCATGAAAGGAAAGGAGAGAACTTCATATGCTCATATTTACAAGGAATGCTGTGAGTAGTTGTTTTTCTAAAATGGAGTTAGCCCAAGATGAACACGTAAGGATTGTATAATGTTATAGAATATTAGACAAAATAAGCCTACACACTTCTCTTTTAAGGGAATTACATTTCTGTCCGCTTGTAGTGTTACATGGCCAAAGCTTTATAATTTTATAGTTAGCTGAGGCTTTCTTGAAAAATTTTAAAGTTAAAAAATGCTAAAACATTTGCTTAATATTCATAAGGTATTTAAACTTATATTTTTATTAAAAATTATTCTGTGAAAATCTCTGTGTCTATATTTATGTAGCTTTTCAATGATTAGGATTAAATTATAACAGAGGAAAACAATACTTTTTGAAAGTTTGACTTTAGTGCATTTTTCTTTTAACTGACATAACTTGAGATAGTGAAAAAAGCAACAAAGGAAGGCAAATATATGCAGAACTCAGGGACAGCTTTGCCAAGTGATACACCATCCTGTCACTTTTAAGGACAAATTCTTGCTGAATTTCAGTATGAAAATTAAAGAGAAATTCAAAATAAAAAATCTCAGGCTCTCTATCAGCATACATTCCTGTGAAAATCTCTTAACATTTCCTCCTATCTTTCTGTTCTTAGCTTTCATTTCAGGCAATTATCACAATATCCCTGGTATTGTATCATCAGCTCTATATTTATAAATTTGCCCACACAATCCAGGAAGGTAACATGCATGAGAATGTAAGTGCATAAACACATTACTATGAGTTCTTCATTAGATTTACTTAAAGATGTCACTGAAAATGTGCTACCATAGAGCCATCCTTTGAACTACCCTCTACACCTGGAGGGTGGCCCCTCTACTTCAGGTCCTTCAACCAAATGCCAACCCCATTGTTCCTTAACTGGTGCCATAGACTAATTTTGATGACTTGCATTTTTAAATCAACGATTGAATTCAGTTCCCTTTTCAATGTAATTTGTATTAGAAGTCGGAACCCAGCACTACACGCGAAGCTTGTGCTGTTCACAGCATGTGCTTACTTCAGGCAAAGGCATAGATTATTCTTACTTAGAAATAGAAATTCAGTAGAAAGAGTCAACTGGAAACACTCCTGTGGAGAAAATAAGCAGAGTTAGAATTTAAATGATGTCCACTCTATCTCTAATACATAACAAATTTTAAAAATTACTCATATCTGTTGTTCTAAGAAAAAACTATCAAGTACCAGTAATCACAGAATGAGTATGAGTAACACTAGTGAAACCAGAAAGTCCTAAAATTCTTGTTCATAGTTGCAAATTTTCTTCATTATAAGTTCAATATAATGTATCATATTTTAAAAATCTAAACTGCAGCCTGGCTGGTGTAGCTCAGTGGATTGAGCGCGGGCTGGGAACCAGAGGGTCCCGGTTCGATTCCCAGTCGGGGCACATGCCTGGGTTGCAGGCCAGGTCCCCAGTGAGGGCCATGTGAGAGGCCAACCATACATTGTTCTTTCTCCCTCCTTTCTCCTCTCTCTGAAAATAAATAAATAAATAAAAAAATCTTAAAAAAAATTAAAAAAAAATCTAAACTGCATTCCTCTCTATTTCCAAAATATTTTTTGTGTAAAATAAACTGCAAGATTATGTACTGTGTTCGGTCTATTCAACCTGCCTGTCTCAATGAGAGGTTTCCTTTGTGAAAGTAGGAAACTGCATACATTCTGAGGCACTTTTTCTTCTGTATTGTGAATTTTTATAAATTCTTAGGTAAACCTGTTGAACTCGATATAAATAGAACAAATTCAGAGCCCGTTTTAGTTATTGTACCAAAGCATTTGTAATGACTTTTAACTTCTCTTCACTGACTATAAACTTGAATATTAAATGAAAATCTTTAAAAACCTTCTGAGAGATTTTATTGCTATAGTTTTGTGGTTGCTATACTTTACCAGTTAATGAGCAATTACCATTGTCTGAGCACTATTCTAAGCAGTTTTAGCACTATCTCATTTAATTATGCTCACAATTCAATGAGATAGAATCTGTGCTAACCTCTCCTGACTGGATCAAGAAGATGAGGCATTCAAAGAGCTTAATGATATGATGAGATCACAGACCAGGGAGATTTTCCATGAGAATCCACACTTTTAAGAATTCTGCAAATTGTTCCTAGCTTATCTTTCTGTAAGAGGTGGGGAATCCATAACATTAAAATTTATATTAGTGTTTAGTTTTATTTAAAACGTTACAGTAAAGATTATATATATCTCTTTAAAACAGGAGTGATGGAAATTCTACCAGGAGTTAGAAAGTTAGGAAGGAAACATGTGTAACACTTGGTGGAATTTTCTAGGAATGTACTTACTACTCACTTCATTGGTTAATTAACCCTTCAGAGTGACCTGCAATTAGGGTGATTTTGACTTTTATAGTTTGAGTTACTGGGAATCATATATATGTAAATCTTTTGACATTTTAATTTTGTTAACAAACAATATTAATACATATTCACAAATGAATGAAATAATTAAGTAAGTATGGAATGGAAAAACATAGCAAAAGTAGGAAGGATAAAAAGTAATAATTTCTCAAGTTGTTCTTTATCAGATTCATAAAATGCCTTGCCTGAGAGTGATAATATAGCTAATAATTATTACTGCCAAGTACAGTTCCTAGTTATTAATGTGAATTATCTAATATAATTCTCACAAAATCTATTATCTGAGCCCATTAATTTTGCTCTATTAAATAAGAGAGAAATGAGGCACAAAGACGCCATGTAACTTGGCCAAGGTCACACAGAAAGTGAGGCAGCTGGAATCTGAAACAACCAAGCCTGAGTTCAAACTGAACAAAGCTCATAGCCACTAAAATACAGTGTTAACATCTGATTAAAATTATCATGTAGCGTATGTATATATTTTGCAAAAATCAATAGAAAAGTGAGTATTATTATAATTATGATTGCATCCAGTTTGGATTTGTATCTCCTTGGTATAAAGTCCATGCACAACAAAACGTGTTATTTGGAGGAGAAAGCTTGTAAACAGCAGCCTAAAACCATTTTTTTATTGTGTTCAAGTACAGTTGTCTCCATTTTTCCTCCACGATTCCCTCTACCCTGGCCATCCCCACTCCCCACTCAATCATACGCCCCTTGGTTTTGTCCATGTGTCTTTTATACATGTTCCTGAAAACCTTTCTGCCTTTCTCCGCCATTACCCTCTCCCCTCTGGTTACTGACAGTTTGTTCTTAATTTCAATGTCTCTGGTGATATTTTACTTGCTTGTTTTATTGATAAGTTTCTACTTATAGGTGAGATCATATGGCATTTTCTTTCACTGCCTGACTTATGAAAAAATGCTCAGCATCACTAGCCATCAGAGAGATGCAAATTAAAACCACAATATCACTTCACAAAAGTCAGAATGGTCATCATAAACAAACCAACAAACAACAAGTGCTGGAGAGATTGTGGAGAAAAGGGAACCCTAGTGCACTGTTCGAGCGAATGCAGACTGGTGCAGCCACTATGGAAAACAGGATCAAATTTCCTTAGAAAATTAAAAATGAAACTGCCGTTTTACCTGGCAATCCCACTGCTGGGATTATACCCTAAAATCGCTGAAACACCAATCCAGAAGAAACTATGCACCCCAATGTTCATAGCAGCACAATTTACAGTAGCCAAGTTTTGGAAGCAACCTAAATGTCCATCAGTAAATTAACGGATTGAAAAACTGTGGTACATTAATATGATGGAATAGTATGCAGCAGAAAGAAAGAAGGAGCCCCTATAGTTTGGGACAGCATGGATGTTTCTTGAGACCATTTGCTAAGTGAAATAAGGCAGGCAGTAAAACCATTTGTTTTTATCAAACCACTTAAAAATAAAAACAAATTAAGTCACTTGGCTCTTTAGAGTATAACTATCAGAACTAAAAATATTAGTAGTTAGAGATAAATTTTAACCAAATATGATGGAGTTCATGAATTCCTCTTTTTAATCAATGCAATTTAATAATATACCATGTAAAACACAGCAGCTAAGTGCTAAAATTATAATACGAATAACAAAAATCTGTTTTGTACTCTATTTCAAGATTGCTGTACATCAAAAGCAACTATTTAAAGTCATATACTATTTATTGTATCTATTAATTTATTAATTTTAGATGTCAGTGGTCAACTTCTTGTGGTAAATTAAGATATTAGCTATCTTAACACATATACTTTTGACTCTCGTATCCTCCTCATAAATTTTTGGTTAAAGCTATATTCAAAGTTTTAATTGACAAGACTATATAAATGGTTATCCTCTCTTAAGACTTGTAGCATATGTTATCATTCTTTTCACTATAGGTTTATTTTTTATTTCTATTTTTCTGGAGTTAGTATTTACTTGATATCTTTTTCTCAATGTTCTATCATTATTAAGCTAAAGTTAAATTTTCAGTTTCTAAGAATGTCTTACTGCAATGTTCTAGATAGTGATATTTGTCAGATGACCTGGTTTGTCTGTTTCTCACATTTGTGAGACATGGGACACACCTTCTAATTCTCCCCCACTCCTTCATCCACCCGAGATGCACTGACACATCTGCCCACTTCACAGCAGTCCTGGGATCCTGATGAAGAACTCCCTCCCTTTCTCCCGTTGTTTTTTCTAGTGCCTGGAACCGAAGATTTCCTCCATCTTGATTTACTTTCTCATTTTGTTGGAGCAGATTTTATAATATTTCTTTAAAATTGAACAAAGATATCATTTGATATTTTTTTAGCTCTGAAAAATCTTTGTTCTTTTTTCACATGTACATCATAGCAGTTCATGGAAAAGTATACGGCCTCCCTATCCCAGATTCATTGGATAAGAACTAACTTTTTTCTCAGAATGGCCTCTCAGAACTTTGTTTTTAATCTATAAAGTTCTGAAATCTCACAGTAATAAGCCTTGTCAGAGGATGTTTTCCTCAATCCTGAAAAAATGAATTTTTTAAAATACTTCATCTTTTTGTAGTAGGGTCTTTTGTAGTCCCCTTAGATTGATTTTCATGATGTTGCTCATTGTAATCTTCATGGTTTGTTTTCTAATTTCTGAAAACCCTAATGTCACAATCCAATCTGTCTACCTTTTTTATTTGTTATTTATTTTTTAAATTTCCAGACATTTTTGGTCCTATATTTACTACAGCTTATTATTTTTATTTGATGGATGATTTCTCTTTGTAGGATTTATATTTCTTTTAATTATTCCATTATCTGTTTTGTTGCTTTCTTCTGCATTACATTTTGTGTCATTACTTTACTTTGGTGATTATCTTTAATGAGGGGGATTTTCAACAAATATCTAGTAATACTTGGATATTTCAATTTAATAAGAAATTCTTAAAGTACTCATTCCAAACTCTGACATTGTGTGCCCCTGCGTGAGTGTGTACAAGGGTGTACATGAATATTTTGGGAGTGAAAGGTATTGAATTGGTGACCTATTTTACGTGGTGACCAGGTGGCAAGCTAGGCTTTTTGTTGCAGACCCCCATTTAGCAGCATCTGTGACCTTTCCTCTCAAGTATTTTAGCTTTCATACCCAAGGACCCTTAAATGGCCTATCTACTGGGTAGAAGTCTGCTTGTAGAATATCCAGAGCCACATTGGAGAAAGGGGCTAAGATTGCATTATTCACTATTCATGATATAGTCCTCCATTCAAATAATCTGATTTTCATTTGGCATATTGCTTTTCCTTTTATTTGTGCTTGATGTTTCCATGTCCAGCGATTCTCTCGTTCATCTCATCCATCCTCTTGCAGAGATGGAAGGAGTGCAGTGGCTTTGGTGAGGGTTTGAGGTCCAATTGCTCCCATAAAGTAACTTGCAAACCAAGACCTTCTTTTGGCTTATGTACAGTTGTAGCCAACCTCCTGGCTTCAGCTGTGAAAGGCACCTAGTCCTTGAGGTTTCTTAAGGCCCTGTGGTGGGAATTGGTAGCTTCACTTAATAGCTCTCTCTGCACGCACATAAGGTTAATGTTCCTCCATTGGGTTATGTTACCTTTTTTTCCACAGAAGTTAATTCTTTCATTGTATGCTAACTTTAATATGCCAGCAGACCTAATATTAGAACAAAGGATGACTCCAGCATTCTTATCATTTAGGAAATTGTAAGGATTTTAAGAACTCTGTGCCAGGAGCTGGGACAAAGATTCATATGTACATTTTCTATTATTTTGCATGTAGCAATATAAGTTTCAAGTCTAAAGGTATTTTGCTGGTAGAATTCCCTCTTCTTCTAGGGTGGTCGGTCTTTTTCTATTAGGGCCTTCAACTGATTAAATGAGGCTCACCCACATTATGGAGGATAGTCTGTCTGTTTCCTTTTTTACTTTATTTTTATTGTTTACACTATTACAGTTATCCTAATTTCCCTCCCCACTCTCAGATATTATATATGGTAATTACTGGCTCTCAGGTATTATATGTATAATTTAAGTTATGAGTGTTTTATATTTTTACTAAAGTGAAATATATGTTTCGAATATTGGCTTATTTGAGGGTGAGTACAAAGGAAATATAATAATTTTATTCTCTTGTTAAAACTTACTCCATGTAAAGTCTAATATGAATTTGGTTGCAAAGCTACTGAATTTATAATATATTTGCAGGCTGTTGTTTTCACTCTATTTCATTATTTTGGTTATTTCCCTATTTGGAAGTCAGTTTGATATAATTAATCATTTGCATTTAATTTTCATTTTAAACCAATATCCTTATATGTGAGGCCACTATGTTAACACATGATTCTGCAACTTCTATTCAGGGTAGTCTTTCACAGAATGTCAGCTCGTATTCGGAAATGCTCCGCATTACACTTTCCTTTCAGAACTTAGTCCTAAACAAAATCATTCTTAAGGGAATGACATAGTTGACTGTGCTGATAGACACCCAAAAGGCATAGCTCAACCCCTCTTCCCATCCTTCCTGCCTTCTTAAAAGTTTAAAAGACAAAACCAAGCGAGTGCTTTCTCTGCCTCCATTGCAGCTGAAAGTGCAAAAGTGTCTCCCTTCAGGTCAATGGCATCTGCTGGAGGCCTCAAGGAAAGCAGTTGCTGGTTCCTGTCTGATAATTCTCTTAAAAATACACAAAAACACACAGAAGTAGTTAGAAGAGCATTTACAGGATAAATGTACGTACAGATTTATTGATGTATTATGTAGAGAAACGAAATATTTTTAATCAACTTACTACTGTTAGGTAAAACGTGAAATAACTTATCATAGTTCTGAATTAATACACACTAAGAAAGAAATGATATTTTTACAAGGTATGGAAAGATTCCAGAATTTCTTTTAGACTATTTATGTGACATAAGAGAAGAAATTTAAAGTAATATTGATTTTAGTTTATGACTAAGACTGACATAGCACAAAGATCTAATTTATATTTTGTGAAACTCTTTTATTACAAATAATATATTTTATTGAAGAATCATGGGGTCTAAAAATCATTTTCCAAGTATTTATCCAGAAATACTATATATTTCACAGGAAAAGTTCCTGAGGGAATAAACAGAAGTTTAAGTTGTCTTATTTTTAGTATTCTAAACTCTCACTATTTAATATATAAAAGAAAATTGATTTACACTATATTGATATTTTCACTGGTTGGATCATTGCTTATTTTTGAATTAACTACGAATATTTTATAAAGTATAAATTCTAAACTCTTGTCACAGGTAGTAGTTGAATTTATCCTTCAGACAAGCAAACACCAAAAGTGCTCAAAAGGTTTCCATTTGCTTCCTGTGGCGGCAGGTCAGAAAGTGTGGTGTGTTAATATCCAAGCTTATTTAAAGGAGTCAGGTTACAGTCACTGGTTTTATCGCCACCACCACTGCTCGAAGGTTCATTTAAACAAATTGCAGCCATTGGAGGTGAGAGTTCCCGGCTGGTATAATCTGCTGTCTTGGCTAACATTCAGTATTAGTCTAAGAGTACTCAAAAATCACAAGAAACCAAGTGAAGAGAAGCAGTCATTGCTGCTTTGGGATAAAATAAAAGCATATATTACATGAAAGTTTCTTATTTAATTATCTCATTTCAGAAAGAAAGTAGATTGGTATCTTTTTTTTCTGAAATACCAGTAGACGAGGTCTGTCCAGAAAAGGTCTGGCCATTGTTAATATAACAAGAACAGTTTGCATAACATCCACGGAACCTGGCAGCTAACAAGAGTGGACAGGAACGTGCATGTGTGAACAATGATGACGTCACTGTACTAGTCAGTGGGGCAATGGATGCCCTTGAGTGAGCATGTGTACTGTGCAGCCAGGAGAATACAATCGCAGCTGATGGCAATTGGGAGAACCATGCAAGGTTGCAAGGTGCCTTCTTTGACAGGGACTGAGGCATCATTCATTGTCTTATGTACAATGTTTCTTGTATCCTGTAACTTTTTAAAGATTTTATTTATTTATTTTTAGAGAGAGGAGAAGGAAGGGAGAAAGAGCAATGTATGGTTGCCTCTCACATGGCCCTCACTGGGGACCTGGCCTGTAACCTAGGCATGTGCCCCAACCGGGAATCGAACCGGGACCGCCTGGTTCCCAGCCCGCGCTCAATCCACTGAGCTACACCAGCCGGACGTGTATCTTTTTAAATAAATGTCTCTATTTTTCATATTACTGGCTGGATAACTTCTGGACAGATCTGATATATATAAAAATAGAAGGAGTTAAAATGGTGAATTTAAAGTGTAAGTCACGGAAGTGGATATGTCATGACAACACATATGTACATATACATGTATGCATATTCATTCATACATATATGCATATGTGTGTATAATATATGCACACAGGCAGTCAAGCTTAAGTCCATGTTATAATTAGTTATTATCAGGTATATAGTTGACATCTTCATTTGTAATGGATAAATCCCTTGTGTTTTTGTAGGCTAAACAAGAAAAATAAAAGCCTCAAGTAGAAACTCATCTAAGCATTTTACTCAGAATTTCTGTATAAAGAAATGAAGAACTATAGTCTAGTGTATTTACATGAAAATGTTGTTTTCCAAATTTGTACACATGTTTATATGTGCATCTGTTTAACAGAAGCCTCTATGGACCGAATACTTAAGAAGAAGCTGATATCCCAAGGAGGGGCTCCATCAAACTCTATCGATTACAATTAAACAATAGCTATGCCACCTATGGAAAATTCTTAGCTTTCCTGTGCCTCTCCTTCGGTAATATGCTTCTAAGAAGATGACCTCTGTCATAAGTTTGTTGAGAAGATTTAGTAAGTTTATACAATAATGGGCTTAAAAAGGAGCCTAGGATGTCATCAGAACCACTTAGAAGTCAGCTATGATCACTATAATTCTATAATTATTATTATCTAAGAGCAGCAGAGCTTTGGTGTCTTTCTCTAAGCTGGAGACCCTGGTGTGTCCTTTGATAAATGTTTGAGTATTTGAGGTCAGCTTGGCTCCTCTTTCTTATCTGCAGGAATATAATAAGATTGGTTACATAGGCAGTGCACCCTATCTAATTTCATATGAGTTGGGGACAGTGAGAGGAAGCGGTCCTTACTGCTGTCACTTCTGTCTTCAGCTTTCTTGGCCAGAGAGGTTTTCATAAAACAACACAGGCTGTGCACTCTAACTTTGTTTACTAAAGCAGAACCTCCCTCTACTTATCAGAGCTGAAGATCAAAATATGGTCTCAGGTCATTCACTCAGCTCTGGAATATATTCTGACTAATTCAGGTTCTACGATGGTGGAAATGGACTGCTGAGGATTATACAAATATGTTAGCGGCATAAATATATATTAGTTTTATAGGTCATACTCTATGTCTTCTGAAACAAACCTCTTTTGTTCTGAAGGTTTGCTAATTACCATGAGTAAAAAAAGATCGATAATTCCAAGAGAATACATCTAGAAAACAACATGACCGTTGTTGCCCCCCCAAAAAAAAATTAAGTCTATAGCATCCTATTGTGCTTATAATATGTACTTTGGAGCACCAAGACAGCTAAATTGGTAACTATAAATTATGGCTTACAAATTATTGGCAAATCACAGCGTTGAAACATATGTAACAACGATTCTTTTTTTATTTTTATAAAGATTTTATTTATTAATTTTCAAAGAGAGGGGAAGGGAAGGAAAAAGAGAGGGAGAGAAATATCCATGTGTGGTCGCCTCTCATGTGGCCCTCACTGGGGACCTGGCCTGCAACCCAGGCATGTGCCCTGACTGGGAATTGAACAGGCGACCCTTTGGTTCACAGCCTGCTCTCAATCCACTGAGCTACACCAGCCAGGCACAATGATTCTTTATTGCACATTCTACTTGTAGGCTGGCCATGTAATTTTAAGTTTAGACCTTGAGTGTTGGAATTCAAATGTCTAAGATAACTAAAAGCTAACATATAGAATTGAATATTCTTCTCTGTTGTAACACATGCTGCAGGTATAACCCTTCACTATCATGAGTACATTACTGAAAACATTAGTTTATTTTATGCCCTACACCCTGTATGCTAAACAACCTGAATTCCTTCAGCAGCCCCAGAATTATTTATTCATGTTTCAGAGTGACCTCCGATTTTTTTAAGTTTTTCTTTAATGTCATGAATGTTGTGATGATTATTACTTTATGACAAGCCTCCAATGACTACAGAATATTTTATGCTAATATTTTATATATGGATACTTATACCATGTGATCTACTATTACCTGTGCATACTTTAGGCTGCAAATCATTGAGATAACCTTTTTCTTTGTATATAATTTAGTGACTGAATATACTACCGAAGTCTGTGACTGGTGAACTTTATTATATTTAATTTATACAACTCAAATAAAATCCTAATAACTCTTTCATTCTCCCAGACTGATTTTCATACTTGCTATGACCTTTCTGAATCTAGGAATTTCCTATTAATTGTACGTGCCTTCCCGTCAATGTTCTCTTTCCCTCCAATCTCATTATTAGATCATATGTTTTCATTAGATTTTTGAAATTTCAGAATCTTAAGATGTCCTAGAAGGAAGGTGGAATTATTAATGGTTTCATCACCTGACCAACCCTTCTCTCTGCTTAGAGGTGGATGAGGCAGAGTTGTCTTTCATCAGTCTGAGGACAAATTAAGATTCATTTATAGGTTTGTAAATTCACTATTTATGATGATATGACTTATTTTCTTACAAATCACAGTGAATAGTGAAGCTGCTATTCAGTTTAATAAGATCAAGTCTATCTTTCCTTTCCATAATTGACATGATATTCAAGGATTCACCCACCAAAAAAACTTCAGTATATATATAGAAAGCATTATATATGATTGTGTTCACTTTTTAAGTTCATTTAATGCTTGATCTTTCCTATAATTTTTTAAATAACCAGTTGCATTATTTCTTTTTCTACTTTGCTTTTTGACATCGTATTAACATTTTTTTTTGCTAAATTAAATGGCAGTTTTGCAGAAAATGTTCGACAAAATAATTATTTAAAAAGAAATTCTAAATTGCCTCTGTGACGTCTCTCATTTGTGACAACTTCAATAAAGGAGGAACACAAACTCCTTGTCTTTTATTCCAGAACTTAGGATAATTAATTTTGGGTGGGGCTCCTTGGGGTTTTTCTTTGTTTTGTTCGTTGATTGTTTCTCCTTCATATACATTATTTTTTCATGAATTTTTGAAAACAGCTTTTCCTGCTAGGGATGTATTATTTACAAAACAATGCTCCTGAAACTTCTTGTTTATTACTTTTATATTACCTTTATTTTATATCAGGCTATATTATAACCATGAATGTTTGGGGGAAGCCATGAGAGCAACAAGTATTTTATTTTAGAAGGTATAAAAATAAACCAACTATCTGACTGTGAACTTTAAAATCAGGGTCAGGCACCTGGCTGGTGTAGCTCAGTGGATTGAGCGCGGGCTGGGAACCAGGCGGTCCTGGTTCGATTCCCAGTTGGGGCACATGTCTGGGTTGCAGGCCAGGTCCCCAGTGAGGGCCACGTGAGAGGCAACCACACATTGCTATTTCTCCTTCCCTCCCCCTCTGTCTAATAAATAAATAAAATCTTTAAAAAATTAAAAAAAATAAAATCAGGGTCATAATAGCAGTTTTTTTAAAAACAAAATCTCTAAATTCCAATGAAAGTATGTATTGAGTTTCAGGTCACTGTACAAGGGACATGTGTTTGTGTGCACATGTGAATTTAAAAGTGTTTATTCATTTTTAAATTGCATTAATCTTTTTTTTACAAAATAACAAAGTATTATCAGTAACAATTGATATTTTTTTTCAGAAAGTAAAAATACAAATACACAGAAACACAGACAATGACAAGCAGTCTTACAAAACGACTCCTAGAAAAATAAAGATATTTCAGCATTATTTCTTGTTCTAATAATTTTCTATATTTTTGAAAGTTTATTTTTTGAAATTAATTACTTTTTGAATCTATTCCTCTTTTATATGCTATGTCATTGTGTAGAGTTTTGAATTATGCATATGATAAAAATTAATTTCTAAAATCCCCCAGAAACCATTTTAAGATATTGGTTGAGCTTTAGAAAATCAAACAAATGAAACTTTCCCTTAGGAACACATTTAGAAGACACATTTCATTGGAATTACTGCAGTATGAATCAGATAGTGGAAAATTGCATGTGAATATTAAGTAACTGAACAAAATGCTCATGACTGTCCAAGCATTTGTAACTTTCATATGCCCTTGTCTAAACTTTACAAGAATAAGTTACTTGCTTTGCTATAGATAGGATGCTAATTTTAACTACAAAATTGAATACAATGTTCCAACCATGAATTAAACAAACCATTAATGTAAGTTTTTTTGTGAAACTGTCTCTATTTGAAAATATCAAGTAAAAAGTAACAGCTCAGTACTGACTGTTATAAATACAACATATACTTCCATTTGTAGCAGTACTTTTGTAGGGATTTTTTTTTTTTTTGGCAGACATGTGTTTTCCTGTACAGAGAAAACTTATTCTCTGACTAAATTTACCTTTCATCTATGAATGAACAAGTATGGATAGATCCTGTGTGCTTTGTGTCAGGCCCTGTTCCAAGGGCCAACAATGAAGAAGTGAAGGCAAGCTTCCTCTTCTGTCCTACAGGGAAGGCAGACGATGACAGAATGCACAGAAAGGTCATTTCACATTAACACATATTCTCTTAAAAAATCAGGCAGAACTTGGATGATTAGTCAGTGTAAACTGGCAAATGTTTTCTGAGTAGATGACAGACACATGGAGAGAGCTGGAATTAGGAACAGCCTGTACAAAGTTTGGGAAAGAATTTTCCAGACATATGAGAAGCACAAACATCATGGGGGAAGGCAGAGGTGGGCAGTTTTAAGAACAGAAAGCACATGAAAATAGAGCATGTGAGGCAGTACAAAGAGCAGTACTAGGTAACGATGGGGCATACAGGCTGTGCCGGTTCAGAAGGCTTGGCAGATCAAAGAAAGCTGCGAGCTTTTCTCTATCAGTACAACAGATGCCACGCTGTGTTTTAGCTAAGGAATAATGCAATATAATTTACCATTTTTAATATCACTCTGGACAATATGTGAAAATGAATTTTACAGGCGAATTCCTTGAAATGCTTAGGCAGTAAGGAGGACAATGAGATGGTCCAATTGAAAACTGATGGTTGTTTGGCTTTATTTCTGAGAAGAGAAAAAAGAAGTAGGTAATATGGAGATTCTGTAGGTTGATCAGAACTGAACAGCAACATGGAACAGGAAATAAAGTCTCCTAACAACATAATTTGATCAACTGGGTACACACATATAAAAATTCTTAACAGAATTTTTGTCTGAAATATTCACGTTGGCACATGAACATCTAGAAATCACATTGAGGAAACAGAACAGCAAGCAATGAAGACCTAGTTACCCACCCTGACATCATAGGCAGCTTTTAATTACAATAAATACACCTATCTGTTAAGTAAACTACGTGACAAATCTATGTATTATATACATGACAGTCATCTACTTAATTAAAGTAAGCAATGTTGACAATTTTATACAAGTGTAAATACAGGGGTGGGCAACAATTGTTTGACAGTTTTCTGTGAAACACAATTTATTCTT
>PVJI01022959.1:0-24400 GCA_004026765.1 Micronycteris hirsuta
GCGCTAATTGTAGAACTCTAAATTATAGCCTGATGTCCAAAGGACAATCCCCTCCCCTTCTTTTTCTTTTCTAAATTGGCTATGACAATACGTGAACTCTTCTCTATGAATTTTAGAATCAGTTTGTCAGACCCATACAAGACTTCATATTTTATTAGAATTTCAATACAGATTATATTACATATAGAGTAATTTTCAGAGAGCTGATGTCTTTACATCCATAAACATTGCCATATCACTCCATTTATTCAGGTCTTGCTTGATGTTCTTCAATAAATAAACTTGTATAGTTTTCCATGGAAAAGTGGTACATTTTTGTTAGCTTTGCCCCATGTAGTTTATAGTTTGTTTATTATCATGAATGAGCTACTTTTTTCTAACTAATTCCTCTTACTGCTCAGTTGAATGATTGTCAGTGTCTGTCTGTCTGTCTCTACCCTAAACAGGTCCCTGTTCTGTTCTCTTTAGGGCAGAGCTGCCTCATTCATGTTGTCAGCTTTCTTCCATTCATCTTCCTTTTTCACCACTAACCACTCCCTTGACCTGCACACCTGCCCTGCTAGCTTAGCATGTTCTTTTACTATATTGGGTTCTATCAAATGTTTGTTGACTTGGAGTGGTAAGCCAATAAATGAACATGGATAACCAGAAAAGGAAGGAACCAAGTGGCTGCATAAAAAGTGATACTGAGTTCAATTTCTCAGATCCTTGTAGAAATCAGTGGAATTGGTTATAATGTCAGTGGAGTACAATGCATTTTAACACTTTTTGTACCACTCACGAGTTTTCTCGTGTTTCGTGCGCCATCTGTTAAGGACCGCATCACGAGATGATTTAACTAACGTGCAGTTTGCCCAATATCGTGCTGTCCCTGGCGTATGTCTTGGAGATTTCTACGCGGTACGAAATGTGTTAAGCTCCGTTTACTGTGTGCTTTCAGCTAATTTACTGACCCTGCGAAACCTCAATATGTTCCTTTGAAGAATGAGAATAATCATACCTCACAAGATTGTTGTTAAGATTAAATAAGGTCAGTACCTGTAGTTTTGGGCGCAGCTCATGGCTCAGAGGACTCACTCAAGCAAAGGAAGTGGCCGTGGCTATCTGACATGTTGAGGATGAACACTTTGTGGATTTTACAGTGGAAGGGCCCTCGCCAACTCTTCCTCCTTTTTGTCAGAGGCTTTGAAGGCAAAGGGGACTTCAGATTTCTTCTAGGGGCTATTTTTTTCTTAACTGTTGGAGCCTTTAGAGGCTACCTTGAGGTGATAAGACAGCCCAGAACAGCTCTGCTTTTATCTCCAGAGGTTCCAGGTGAGACTCTATTGGAAGAAAGTTTTCTCCTGCTAGAAACAACTGGAAACCACTCCATTGACCTGTCAGCGGGAGCCCTGGGACATTTGCCCTGTGGGGCAGGAAGCAGCTGGAAGCCCACTGATTAGTGGTGGTGTTCTTAATGCACATCTTGCATTACAAATTTAAACAAAACCCAAACCCCCTCCATTCTGTGTACCCTCTTTGATTTCCTGCAGCTTCTCTCTCAGTTTCTCCCTCCTCAAAGGTGGTCCCACAGAGCCCCCTCCTTCCCTCTCCTGGCTAGGCTGGTACGTCCACTTAACGTGGTTTCCATGAGGGAGTGGTTGGTGCCCCCGGCTGTCTTGTGTGAGCCCTCTGCAGAACTTCCTTGATGATAATGTTGATTTTCTTCCAAGTATAATAAAAAAAATATTTTACATTTCTGTAAACCAGATGTCCCAAAAATCCAGACTTTTACTTTCTATTCAATATTTATAGATACCAATTGGTGTTCAGCTGACCCGATTTTTCCATTGTTCCTATACTTTTTATTTTGTTTTTGGTGCAAGCAAAGCAAAGTATATTGTTCCCAGAGATTTATATTTGAATACACACATTTTAGAATGATTTTTATTGTGTTATCATTTTACTCCCCAACAACGGCTGTTGTTATTCCACTTCACAGGTAAGGAAACTGAAGTTCAGACAAGTTAAGAAACTTGCCTAAAGCCACCAGCAAGTGAAGACAGAGCTAAGACTCCAAGGGAGGGGATGTAGATATTCTAGACCACCAGCTTTCTCTAATCTTGAGGTCGTAGACTAGAAGCACTCATGCTAAACATGGGCTTCAAAGACTTTTTTAAAAATTTCACCAAATTCTAAAATTGAGAGATTTCATGTTAAAAAGCAGATTTCTGTCTTGGGAGTTGTGGAGATTTGGGACTTCGGAGTTGCTCCCAGTCCACATGCCGACATCTCAGCAGCGCTGCTGTCATTCGTAGTGTAGGTGCTTCTAGTTCGTGGCAGCACCCCGCGCCCCGCCCCCCCAGTTCCACGCCAGCCTGGCCATGACAACGCACTGGAGTCCATAGCCTACAGTGCCTTTTGTCCTTCTCTTGTCACAGCTGTGCCTGATGGCGATTGGTGTTTGTCACACACACATGAAGAGAAATACCTCACCATGATACGTAGACCCTGCACAGAGGCCTGATAGCTGCCTACCTAGTGAGGGTCACTGTGTCAGCCTATATGTGAGATATTTGTGAAGCTTAAGTTCTCCCGTCAGATTTGTAAAGATTAGTTTAAACGGGAGGTCTAATCCTTCTTGCTGCACTCCAGTTTGCCTTGAGCCACCCCCTGGTGTGCACGTACCCTCCTTGAGGAATCATGGACAAGGGAATTAAGTATGTGTGATGGAAGCACCTAAAGATCATTTGGGGAGTAACTGAAGTAAAGTCCTCTTTAACACAAATCCAGACTCTTGTTTCAATCGGCAGGTCACTGTGGTTTATTTTCTGATGTATGTTATTCATGGTTTTGAGACGTGATATTGTTAGTCAAAGTAGTGCGCCTAGTAATGGCAGGCGCCAAGCATTTTCACTTGGGTTGTGGTGGGTGGTCGAGCCGGAAGTAAAGAAGGGACTTTAAAGGCCCCCCCAAGACACCTTAGCTTTCACCAGTGCTTAGGGACTATTTATTTCAAATAAAGTAATGGACCCAACTAGGGATAAATATCATATTATCCAGGAACTGTGCTTCTGAGGAGGGTGTGACCCATGGCCACGCAGGGCCCTTGGCCCTTGTGGATTCCATTTACCAATGTATTGGGAGACAAAAAGAGGATGAGACCTGCTGCAGCAGGAATATAGGAGTATTTCAAACTTTTTTCTTTTTCTAGTAGTGACGTTCTCTAGGATCTGCAACTTAACCTCCACTTCGCCATTTAAAAGGAGTCTAAAAATAGAGTCAAGTTCAGAGTTTAGGTGAGAGAGAATATATGAAAATTCTCAAATACATATAGTTTTTTATAAAAGCTTAGAGATAAAAGAAAATAAATCTTTAGAGGGTTATTATCACACTTGCATAGTGGATTGATTTGAAAGACTCATAATTTGATTTGCTATTCCTTTGGGGGGCAGATTTGATTTGCTCATAACAGGGAGTGATTTAATTTTAATTACACATTTTCTTCCTAAGCATTAGTACTTTCATTCAAAACATTAAAGAAAATATAGATGCATTCCCCTGAATTTATTTAATAATAAATTATAAATTATAAGTTTCTCAGTATTAGGTTTTGAAATTGAGAATATATTACTAGATGATTATTCACTTATTTTTATTATGATGTGGTGTGACTACAAAAGACCATTAAAGTTAAAACGTTGGTGAGATTTTTATAATGGCCGTATATTAAGTGAAATGACAATTTCCAAATTTCATACAAGGAAAAAATCAGTTATTGCTTACTTTGCCATAAAAATTAGGTAATGTTGCTGCATAAGAAATCACCCCAAGCTTAGTGGCTTAAAACAACAATACTTAAAATTTCATATGCTTTCCATGGATCTGGAAATTAAGAACTGCTCAGGTGGCTGGTTTTGATTCAAGGTATCTAGTGATGTTGCGTTTGAATGGTGGTTGGAATGAGGCTTCTTAGATGTCTGATGCCTGGTTTGGAAGACTCAAAACCACCAAGAACTAAAACAAAACAACTCGAGTAACTTGGGTATCTCTTCTTATCTCACCACTCAGAGCTCTCAGGGTGGCTGGACTTCACGGCAGCTCAGGGCTCCAACTGCCTGTGACCCAAGAGGGCCAGAAAGAGGCCCTGCCACCTTTTCTATCCTGGCGTCAGATACCATTTGTCAGATGCCATTTGTCAGATGCCACTGGTGCCAAGTTCTGTTCTTTAGAGTCACTAGGGCTGGCCCATAATCAAGGAGGGATTAGAATCCACTCTATCTTTATAAGAGGAGTGTCAAAAAGAAAAATCCAACAACTTGTCAACATGTGTTAAACCACCACACCATGGCGCTCAAGAAAAAAATTAGTCTTTCTAAAAGGCCGCTGTCAATTAATTCACTCCTCTGGTTGAAAGCCTTTAATGCCACTTGTTGTCCACAAGCAGGTTTCTCCTTAAGGGGTTTGTATCAGGATCCAGTAGGTGCCTTGTTAAAAAATGCAGATTGTTTAAGTCCCGTCTCAGAATTACTGGATTAGAATTTCTGGGGAGTGGAACCCAAGAGTCTACATGCTACTAAGTTAACCTCTAACAATGCTGACTCCGAAGCACACCGACGTGCACATTTTGTGTTTCACCCCAACGTGTCGCCATAGTGACGGAGCACACATGCCGCTAATAATACCGAAGTACTGAAATCAGAGCACACCCACAGTCATCCCAACAAGGTCGTCTTCACCAGTTTTCACACTTCCTTTCTCAAGCGAGAACGAAATTACTAAGAAAGTGAGGACTTTTAAATAAGGTGTATTCTCAGTATTAGTGTCATAAGGTTATTATGTTTCTGTGGCATTCTCATGCAGTGTGACCTGAGTCAGGCTTGTCTTGTCTTACTGCTATTCCTTGAACACATTCTGTCCTTGTTTCCTCACTATTTGTGTCTCCTTGGTAGTCATTTTTTTACTGCTTATCATATCTCACTTTCTCCTGGACACCTTCCCATAGGATCCCTCTCCTCTCAGCTTGTGTAGCAAAATACGTTACTGTCTGTAACATTTACATGGCACTTTTCACGTAGTACCTTAAATTGTTAATGACTAGTTCATCAGATTGCTGTGTCAGTCAGGTTCCAACAGGAAAGACACGGTGTACTCAAAGAGGTGACACAGAAGAGTCTTTAAGGAAGGAACCTTTGAAAAGATGTAAATAAAACATGAGGACACTACAAAGGATAGCTCAGTGTCACGAAGCTGGTAAAACTGGGACCTGCTACCGTCCCAGGCCTACAAATTCAAGATGGGGGAGCCGTCACTTAAAGCTAGAAAAAAATACAGCTACATGAAGAAGGCTTCCTTACATGAGCCTCGACTTTCAGTACAGAGAGGTAGCCAGCCTCAGGTGACCCCACAGGACGAGAGCCTAGGGAATAAATATTCACATGTTGCTCACCTCCCTTTCTCTGATCTCCTGGCTGATGTTTACCAAGGCCAAAAACATCTAGAAACCGAAGGGCAAGAGAACCCCTTGATTCATTCCAGAAGAGTGACTCTCCCCGGGCACAGACTTGGAGTGACAAGGGTGGAGAGTGAGGCTGGAGATGCAAAGGAAAATATACAGCACAGTTACAAATTTATTAAAGCAGAATCTTGCATCTATTTTTGTCTTTCTCACAGCTCTATAATGTGCTGCAAATAGTAGTTAAGTAACTATATCTTTATCCTTTTATGCCAGCATACATTGGTTTTATTTCCCAGGAATGTTTGATAAGGATGAGTGCCAAAGGCTCTCCCAGTGTTAACATTTTATATTTTCTGTACAGTGATTCACTCAAATATAAACTACTGTATTTCCTTAATTTCCAGGCCCAATTCCCTTAATGTCTTTAATAAAAAAAGCCAGTTCCTTGAGAAAATGCAGATACAGCTATAATTCGGATCTCCTAAGTAATTACCAAATATATACATTCAAATTAAATTGGCTCTCATATATTTTGGAAGCCAAGGTACTATTCTCAGATCCTACCAATTTAGCCTTCCTGACTATAAACACATTATGTTCTGTGAAGAGTTAATGCACAAGCGTGTCTGACGTTAAGAAAAAATGTCAGAGATGCTGAATTTCTAAAATGAATAAACAGGGTAATTTTTATACTACAAGGCTCTTACCTTTACAGAAAGAGTCAACTGGGGTTTTCATTATTTGAGTAGAAGTGAACATACTTTATTTTTATAAAAGACGCTTTTTAAAAATAAAGACACAGATAGGTTGACAATAAAGGACATAAACATATTTACCATCCAAACACCCTAAAAAAGCTGGAGTCACTTCAGTGACACTAGCTAAAGTAAGACATGAAGACAGAGTATTACCAGAGTTAGAGAGGAACATTCCTAGTGATGAAAGGGTCAACTTATCAGAGGACATAAAAATAATAAATGCATATATGCCTAACAAAAAATGTGAGAATACATGAATCAAAAAATTGACAGAAATAAAGGGATAGAAATTCACAAATAGAAAAACCCACACTCATAGCTGTAAATTTTAACTGCTTTTTTCAGTATTTGATATAAAAACTAGACAAAATATCAGTAAGGACCTAGAAGATCTGAGGGAAAATAAACATACCTGGAACACAACATCCAACCACTGAACAGTACATGTTGTTTTTAAGTACATATGGGAATCTCCATCAAGATAAACTGTGCACTAGGCCACAACACCAATATTAATAAATTGTAAAAGCTTGAAATCTTTTAGAATATGTTCTTTGACCACAATTGCAAAAAAATAAAATAAAATTCAACTTCACATCATGAAAAGAAGTCAGCAAATTGAGAATGGAAGGGAATTCTTTTACTCGGATAAGAGACATCTAGGGAAAAAACTTATAGCTCATATCATAAATAATGATGAAATATTGAGTGATTTCCCACTAATATTGAGAACTGCAGGGATGTCCACTCTTACCACTTCTATTGAACATTGTATCAGCATTTCTAAATAACACACTAAGACAAGAAAAATCAGTAAAAGGCATAACTTAAGAAAGGAAGAAGTAAAACTGTCTGTACTTGTGGATGAAATTATTGTTTACAATGAAAATCCTAAGGAAGCTATAAAACGATTACTAAAACTAATAATTTTACCAAAGTCACAGAATACAAGGTTTATATACAAATCAATTGTTCTACATATTGACAGCAAGTTTCCATCTATTCGAAAATTACAGGGCAAGCCACCTCTCACTTATTGTTTCACTCCCCATGATGATTCCTTATTAATAGAATTATTTGAATATATAGTTATTTGTACTCGTTTATATACATGGATAGGGCAGAGGGTGATATGCTTGCATCCAAAGAGTGGTAGTGACTAATTTTCTAATGTGGTGAGTAGTCCTTGATTATTGCATTTAATATAAATCCTCAGTTCCTTTTTCCCCCTTGAGTCATAGCCAAAAAATATCTGCTCACTCATGTTTTAAATAATGCCCTCCATGAGTACATAATTCGCTGAAGCACACATTTTAGAGGCTTTTTATCCTGCATCTTGTAACTTCTGGTCCCTGCATCTGAGGGTTGCTGAGTCATTGCAGAGACAAAAGAAACTAGGCAAAATAAGCATTCTCTCAATCGATTGGCAGGGAAAGTACAGCTTTTAATACATGGAAATTCTTAGAATTTAAAAAAAACTTCAAAAAGAATTTTTAAATTAAAAAAAACTTATTAGCTACTAATCTCATTTTGTAAATGAGAAAATTGAGGCCCAAAGAGTTTAAGTGACTGGCTCGATTTCACAAATCTAGTTCATGTAGAGCTCTAATAAGCAACCCAAACTCCAGAGCCAGTAAAAACAACCCACACGCCTATGTCCAGGGCTCTTTCCACCCAACTATGCTGTCTCTCTGAGAACAAAAATGGTTGAGCCTCTCCTCAAAGGACTAGGATTTACCATTCAAAAGAACCTCTGTGGAGTTGGATCCGAAAGGCAGTCCCAAAATGTTTTGAACAGTGGATAACATATTAAAATGAACTTTTAATTTCCTAAAGGGTCTGTTTGAAAGACAAACCACTTTTACAAGCTCTGCTATGTTCTGGTAGAAATCACTGTTTGTCTCCATGGTCATCTCTTCATAGCTGTGTCCCAGGCATGTCTGAGTTTTAGAAATCGCACATTGTCTGGTTCTTCTTTGCTGAGTAAATGTATTTGTACATAAGAAAACAATTTGGTATTATATATGATGAAAAATCTCCTTCAAAGTACCAACTGTTAAGCATTAGAGCAAATTATAAGAGTCAATCACTGATTCTTCTTGTCCAGAAATTTTAAAGACTTCTTTAATATTATTTTTGCACACATTAAATGCTCCATGTTTACTGGATGAATGAGTAAATGAATGAGTGAATAATAAAATGGCAAATGGTTTAAACTCTCTGGTGGGCCTTTCCACACATATGGTTCTTTGTTTTCTATTAAAATTTAATAATGAGCTTTTTTTAAAAATAATGAGCTTTCTAAAAATTCATCCAAGTATGTTTTATTTGACTGCCAAATATTCTAATAAACATCATCCTTTAGGTAGTTGTATGCATGTGCACACATATAGACAGACAGACAGACAGACAGACAGACAGAAATAAACATAAGAGAGAGAAATATTTGGAAAGGTTTCCAGCTGAGATTTGTTTCTGCCCAAATCACTCATACATTTTAAAGCACTAAATTAATAATCTAAAAATATCCTATTAGAGTGATTATACTTCAGTACTCTGGCTCCCTGTTAGAGCAGAAAGGCCAAGGTGAAGGCTGCTGCTGCTGCTCTGGCCAAAAGGCACTTGAAAGTATGGTTTCAAATCAATGGCACCAGCACAATTTGATAAGACCCATTCTTACAATAGCTGTTACCTTTACAGCCTTGAAAAATTGCCCATTTACCATTTACTATTTGGAAAAGAAACTAAAGATTCGCCCACTGAAAATGCTGAGTAAAACATTAGAAGTGGACATCAACAATTTTGGGAAATAACTTCATTTGTTTTAATAAAAAATACCTCTTCTGTCCACCACTACTTAGTATTAAAGTCCAGTTAATTGAGAGGGAAAGGGAGGGATGGTGGGACGGAGGGAGGGAGGGAGGAAAAGAGGGAAGGAGAGAGAGAGAGATTCACTATGGCTATAGAATGAGACTAAAACTAATTTTCATGTATGGCTATGAAGCCGCCTCACTAGTGTGAATAAACCAGCAGTGGTAAAAAGATTTTATCTTGGGTTCCACATTCAAATGGTCATGGTCATGGCTCCCTGGTGTGCTTTGTTGAGGATTTTGAAGCTGAATCCAGAGTGCTGGGATCATTAGCAATGATGATTCTTTCCCCATCCCAGATAGAAAGCCTCTGGGATGGGCCATATCTGTGGTATATAGACTGGAGATCATAGCACTTTGAATTCCCATCTCAAATGTTCTAGAATTCTGAATCTACCAAGGTATTTCATAGAAAAAAATAAAAAACTTTTACCCTCCTCCTAGAAGTGGAGTGGTGTTTCACGGAGCATGGGGTGGGATGGGGTACCCACAGAGACGATTTCTGTTTGTCAGAAAGAGTCCTGATCTCACATATTCTGCTTGTCACATCATTGGGTAGTTCTTGAAGCTTAGCTTCCTACTCCGTATGTGATGACTACCAGACCATTTTCTAAAATTAACCTTGAGTGCATCACATTACACCAAAGCAATTTAGAGCTGGAGGCCGGATTATGAGCTACTGTTTTAATACAAAATGCAACTATCATACTTCTGGTGCTTGGTGTACTTTACTCAATAAAATCTCACTAAGAAAATGAGTGAATGAATGAGTGATTGAATAGTTTGATTATATCAGCAGGGTCTCTCATAAACCCATTTTTGCCTACAAAACATGGACTTGGATATAGCTTCTTCATTCTTTCCTCTCCCTACACATTTTCCCCAGGAGAAGCAGAACCCTGGAAATTTTCTGGGGAAAGAAGCTGTTCCATGTAGTCATGTGGGATTCACATGGGCCAGAGTCTCCAGAACCCCAGGCCCTTTTCTACACCTCTATTGTACCCTGCCCCTTGGCTTCTATTTTGGAACTGTATTCCAATAGAGTGAAATCTCCATGCAATTTCACTGTATTGAAATAACATTTTATGTGTCTGCCTCCACATTGGATTGGGAGATATTTTATCCTCACCTGCTTATCGGTTTTAGAGAGAGGAGGGAGGGAGGGAGGGAGAGAGAGGGCTGGGGGGAGAGAGAGGGATGGGGGGAGAGAGAGAGAGAGGAACATAGATGTGAGAGAGAAACAACAGCTTCCTCTTGCATGTGCGCTGACCAGGGACGGAATTCACAACCTTCTCGTGTATAGGACAACACTCAGTAAATGAGGCCAGGGCTGGATTTGGAGACTCTCATGGGCAGGTCCCATGTCTTGACCATTTTGCATATCTTTTTGTCTAGTATGTAGTTAGCTCATAGTAGGAGCTCAATAAATGTTCATTGGAATGAAGTGGACACCTATAAATGCACTTCCAAGTAGTGCTAAAACTGTAATTGTCAGAAGATTTTTTTTTTATTTTTTCAATTGCAATTGACATACAAGATTATATTAGTTTCAGGTATACAACATAGTGATTAAACATTTATATAACTCATGAAGTGATCACCCTGATAATCAGAAGATTTTTTTAAAGAAGTAAATAAAAGATCTAATTTAACTACTTGTAGGCACATATTAAAATAGTTAATAAATGCTTGTAGATTGACTACATGAAGGTATGAAGCAGTTTTCCTTAATGGTTCTCATACTTAAGATGTTTAAAAAGATCTTGAGAACAAGATGTTCTCAAAATACGTTCTCAGGTTCTGTCTGGAATCTGTTTGGGTTCTAATGCCTCAGGTGTCTGAGGATATGAGTTTAAAGTATTTTCCTTCATTATCAATATGAATGACAAGAGTTATTCTAAGATGAGATAAGCAAAGAAATATAGTAATGGCTAAGGAATAGAATGGAATACTATTACTCATACTCCAGCCATTGATAACTTAATAGTCTTTTCTGAATTTCCCTAGAAATTTGTATTTGAGTGAATGCTAAGCCATAAACCTAGGTAAGGGTGAAGCAGAACTGTATTAGGTATGCATCTTCTTTTGAAGTGTTAGCTTCTTTCTGCCATACAAATAAAGGTAGCTTACACTTAATAAAAATATAACAGTTTTTATTTCGAATGACACCAACTTTTTTTAAAGTATTTCCATCTAAACTTCACATGAAAACCCTTATTAATGGCATCTGTGGTAAATTTTCAGCCTATTTTCCATTCAATAAGTCTATGCATGGAGTATTAATGGAACTATTATATAATTTCTTATCTATTTTATATTCCCATTCATTTTTCTCCAGGAAATGCTCTGAAAAGATTGGCTTCTTGCTTTAAGAATTTCTAAGCCACTTTTCTAAAACTTCCTATGAATGGATGTAATGTGTCTCAAAGCATAAATTCCACTTGTCTAAAATAGGTGGGTCAGACTCACAGATACAGAGAAAAAACTGACAGCTGTTGGAGGCACGGGTGTTGGGGGGCCAGGTAAAAAACGTGAGGGATTAAGCAAAGGAAAAAACCCTCATAGACACAGACAACAGTGTTGCGATCATCGGACAGACAGGGGGACTGGGGAGGTAGAAGAGGGTAAAAGGGGGTTGGCTGGTACTGGAACGAGACTTCACTTGGGGTGGTGAACACACAATACCATATACACATGTGTGTTATAGAAATGTACACCTGAAACCTATATAATTTTATTATTAACCAATGTCACCCCAATGAATTCAATACAATTTAAAAAAGAAAAGAAAACAGTGATTCCTGAAAACTCTTCTCCCCATTCTCCCTTCCCCACTCCCCCTTGGCTATTGATAGACTGTTCTTAATTTCAATGTCTCTGTTTATGTTTTGCTTGCTTTCTGTTTTTGTTGATTATGATCCAGTTAAAGGTGAGATCATATGGTATTTGTCCCTCACCGCCTGGCTTACTTCAGTTAGCATAATGCTCTCCAGTTCCATCCATGCTGTTGCAAAGGGTATGAGCTCCTTCTTCCTTTCTGCTGCGTAGAATTCCATTGTGTAAATGTACCATTGATCCATTCATTTGTAGATGGGCACTTAGGTTGTTTCCAGCACTTGGCTATTGTGAATTGTGCTGTTATGAACATAGGAGTGCAAAGGTTCTTTTGAATTGGTTTTTCAGGATTCTTAGGGTATAATCCCAGTAGTGGAATTGCTGGGTCGAACGGCAGTTCCATTTTCATTTTTCTGAGGAAGTTCCATACTGTTTTCCACTTAATAAACAAAACAAACAGGCAAGCAAAATATAACCAGAGTCATAGAAATAAAGAACAAACTGACAGTGATGAGACGGGAGGCAGGAGGGGGATAACGGGGCAAAGAAGGGGAAGGCTGGTCAAGGAACATGTGTAAAGGACCCATGGACAAAGACAATGGTGGAGGAGATAATGTGGGAAGTGGGTTAGGTAGGGCGGGGGAGAATAATGGGGGGAAAAGAGGACAGCTAATTGAACAAGTATAAAAAAAGTTTAGAAAAGGAAAAAAAGAAAAATGCTTTCTTGTTAACACCAAAATTGTTACATACGTTTTTTAAAAAGAAAGGCCTCATGGACCAACCTGTGTAACTATGGTTTACCAAAATTAAATACGTAAATTGATAAAAAAATAAAAAAAAACATAGGTCAAGGAGAAACTACTTGCTTTTTAATGAATATATTTTATCTTATTTGATACAACTAAAAATATATCAGATATTTAGCTTCAATAATTTTTTTAAACCAATTGATACAGATGAAATAGGGATTTGGACCACATGATCTTTAAAAATCCTTCCCTATCTTCCTTGAATTTTTAACATAGTGGACAATATAACAACGGGATATCATGGGTAATTATTCTCCTTGTCAATATTACGTATTTAGAAGCTTAATGTTTGTAAAGAGGCCAGTTTAGCAGTTCGCTGAATGGTGAGCATTAGCAATATGCTGAGATCTTATACTTCTTCAAGGGCTGTCTCAATGGAGATTTTCTGGGCTGGGTCTGAAAACATACCCAATATTATAACCCAATCGTTTGACTGTTTCTTCGCAGATACTGTTTTCTGTGATCTCATCAGTCATTCATCACATGCACTAGTAATGAAGAATCCATGCACTGGCCGCTGTGAACCAGGCAGGCACGCCTCGTTTCACAGGTGGAGAAACAGCTGATATGTTTGGGAATTCTGCCCATTTGCCTTCATTCCTCTCTCCCCTCCAATCTCAAAGTCCTTTTGTTTTATTTCAGGGCTGTTTGCCGAATGCTGGCACTACTGGTTGCCCTAATTTTCTAAATGATCATTAAAATCAAGCTCATTTCTAAAGACAATATTAGGACTAATGATATGTTTTACATTATATTTTGTTTGACCTCTGCTCATAAAGGGGCTCATTAGCTGTTCCAGATGATCCTCTTGCCTCCAGGCTCCCCACACCCAGCCCGCCCTCTGCATGACCACTGGCATTCATTTTAAGGCACAAAATGAAGTATACTCCCGTGTTCATAAGGTAAAACCCCAACTGCTTAGCGGGGAAAGCAATGCCAGCCCAGGTAGTCTCAGTCTACCTTTTCTAGAACTTCAACTTCTAGCTTATAATAAGATCTTAGTAAGGATTAAATGGAAGAATAAATACGTGAATGAAGTAATTGCCTGCATAATCAAATTAGTGGTGAGGAAAAGATGTCTCGGAAAAAATAGAGTTGGAAGTTTACATTCATTTTCATATCATGGACCTGGTATATATTAAATAAAACCTTAATCTTGTCCTCTTCATTAAATCCCTACATCTTGACAGCTTAATGTACCCCAACTGCTTTTGTTGAAATGAAGATTTGCACCATAGAAATCAAACCACAGAAGTGTACTCTTCATAATCTAATAATATCTTTTTGAAATCATTAATGATACACTCTGTTCAGCAGATATGATTAATTTGGCTTGTGACAAGCTGTGAGAGAACAAAATAATCTAGATACTACTTAAGTAAAGTCATAAAAACAGTGGACGGTGAGAGAGTGCCACGAGGTCTTGGAAATGGATAGAAAATATAGCTTTTGAACAAGAAATGCCCAGACTGTAAAAAATGAGGTTTCACATGTTGGTTAGCTCCTTTTTCCTTCATTTTTGTATTTAATCATATTGACTCACTTCCGGGTTTGTTGTTGCTGTTGTTGTTATTTAACTTTTAAAGACCCTGCAACTTCAATAAGCTCTTCTTTTGAGCACTTGTTTCTATGTATAGGGATTCTAATAAAGCAGAGGCTAAAACAAAGCTTCCTGAGTCCCATCTCGAGAGGTTTCGATCCAGTAGAACCGAGTGGAGCTCGTGAATTTTCATCTCTAACACTTCCGGGGAATGCCCCGGCCGGGGCAGCTAGTGCAAGACCAGCTCTTCCAGTAACATTACTTTCGTCTCCTCCACGTCGTTACCAGAGTTTGCCTCCGCAAAACAACTGTCGTTCAAGTCATGTGTTTCATGACTGTAACAGTAATGGGAAGGGGCAGTGGTATTTGTCTGGGAGGAAAGAACACTTTGTGGGGGTACGCTCACTGACACCAGGTATGGCAAGAATTGCCATGTGGGAGTGGCCCTCCCCTTTTCTCCCATTTAAAAACATTTTAACATTGTGCTAATCATATTGTTTCATAATTATCTCTTCACTCAAGTCTCAGACTGTGAGCTCCTTAAGGTCTGGGGAAATACCTTATCCCCCTTTCTGATCAGGGCCTAATACCCAGTCTGATCATCAGAATCAGGAGAGATTAAAATATTTGAGGAACAATAAATCCTGGCATCAGTTTGTCAGTCCTCCATCATGATCCTTAAATCTATATGTACAGGGACAGCAATTGACAGCAACAATATATATTCTTTTACTGTGAAACTTTATTTCTAAACCCACTGGAGCCTGCCCTGGCCAGGTGGCTCAATGAGTTGGAGCATTGTTCCATACACCAAAAGGTTCTGGGTTCAATTCCCAGTGACAGCACATACCTAAGTTGCATATTCAATCCCTGGTTGATGTTTCTTTCTCTCTCTCAAGACTGCTGTAAAGCACATGGAGAGTTCCTTCTACCCAGGCTACCAGCAGCCTAGGTCCTAGGACCAACGCAGGCCAGAAGACATCCTCCAACCCTGCTCTCTCCCCTGGGTCTCAGTTTGTCCCACTAGTGTCTCAGAAACTCCATCCAGATAGTGAGTGGAGGGGAAGACAGGAAGTAGAGCCAGGAAAGCATAAATTGTGCTGGTTCTCAAAGATGTGCAATGCAGGCCTTCTGATGATTAAGGCCAGCAGATCTGACTAGCTGCAGAGAAAGAAGCAAGTTCAAAAACAAAGATGAGAATCAGAGAGAAAGGTGGATATTATGTCTCCTCACTTGGAAATAAAAGAGGGGATCCAAGGTGAGAGAAACCACAACCCTCCTAGGACTACAGTTCCGTGAAAAATCTTGCTCTGACCAACTTAGGGCTACATTTTTTCTCCTCAGAAGTGAGGAGAGGTAAATGGGGGACAATGGAAGACAAGTCTTGAACTTGCTTTCCTTAAAAGATTAACACTCTCCTACTTGTCCTGTTTTATAAACCCAAGGGTCTTACATGGAGTTTAAAACCAGGCTGTGTGTTTGCAGGCCGTGTTTGTCCACTGGGAAAAGAGAGAAGACAAAGAAAACAGATGACAGAACTTCTTATTGCCATGGTCTTAGTTCATGTGTTCCTGTGTCTAGAATCTTGCACTTGTAAACCTCAAACTTAATTTAGAGAAATCCTCCATCAAGATATTAATTGCTTCCTGCATCCTGGAAAAAAATTGCCTACCTATTTAGGTTGTCCCCTCTTCTAAAAGAGTCTCCTTTTGTGAGCTGCTTAGTTGATGCAAAATTTGAGTGTTGCATTCTTAGACCATGTGCTTGCTCTTCTCTAAGAATTGCTGTTCTCTTGGAAAGACCACTCGCCCCTCCCCTTCTCTCTCCTGTTACTCCTTCCTTACCTTCAGGTCACAACTCAATTCTCAGTTCCTCCTGGGAGCTCTTCATGACCTCCAGGATGAAGCTGGATCTCCCTATTATATGTTCCCATAGTAACAGCCACTCCATCTCTGTCTTGTGGCACTTACTACAGTTACAGTTTTATATCTATTCGTAAAATTCTTTGATTCAAGTTTTTCTTCTCCAGCTGGCCATAAGCTCAACCAGGGCAAGTACATACTATTTGTGCCCATGGTTAGTCCCTGCTGTGTAGAATGGAATCTAGCACATACATGATAGCTACACAGGTTATGAGTGTGCTGTTTGGGGAATAATCATAAATTTACTTAATTTGTTACATATTCTTGTTAACTTTTGGTATCGTTGGTCTTTTTAATTTTAGCCATTCTAGTCAGTGTGTAGTTTCAATTTGTATTCTCTGGATTATTAATGATGTTGGCATTTTTTCAACTCATTGTCATTTGTATATCCTCTTTTGTAAAGATGCCTGATTAAGTCTCGTGCCCATTTTTCTATGGTTTTCTTTTTCTTTTTGATTTGTAAGATTTCTTTTCAGATTTTTGCAACAAGCCCTTTTCTGGTTATATGTGTTGCAAATAGTTTTTTCAGTGAGTAGCTGACATTTACGTTTTGTGTTGTATTTTATTTTATAATATTATTGACTATATTCCCTATGCTGTACTTTCATCCACGTGAGTATTTGTAGCTACCAATCTGTATTTCTTAATCCCTTCACCTTTTTCACTTGATCCTCCAAGCCCCCTCCCCCTCTGGCAACCAGCAGTCTGTTCTGGGGGGGTCTATGAGTCTGTTTCTGTTTTGTTTGCTTATTTATACTGTTCTTTAGATTACAAATATAAGTGAAATCCCAGGGTATTTGTCTTTCTCTGACTTATGTCACTTAGCATAATACCCTCGAGGTCCATCCATGCTGTCGCAAGTGGTGAGACTTCTTTCTTTTTCACGGCCAAGAACCACTGGAGGAAGGAGCAACTTAATCATTACCGCAAGGCTCCTACCAGTTGGCCTTTCTTCACCCTCCTTGTACCTCGTCACACTTCTTCAGCCTTCTTCTTTTCTATCTTATCTGCCCTAAAAGCTGAGTGAGGACAGAACAGGACCGTTTTTTAAAATTTTGTAAATCACTTTGATTAAATAAGTATCTTCTTTTTGTACCTTCTTTTGTTTCCTGAAACTCATCCATTAATGCAGTCAACAGAGATTTATTCAACACTTATTTTGTTGCCAGGCACTGTACTAGACACAGAGTACTAGTCACGTTCCTCCCTTGGTGGGAAAGACAGACAGTAAACAAGAGTCAGGTACGCGGCGGTCAGCACAGACAATGCCAACTGTCACCCAGGGGGGTGAGGCAGGCAGGAATGGGTGGATCAGGGAGGCCCTCTCTAAACGTCTGATACTTGAACTGGGACCTGGTACATGAGAACAAGTCAGACTTTTCTTTTTTAATTTAATTTTTTTTTTTTTGCATCTTACAGATTTTCATTTCTAATAAAGTAAATATCAATCTTTAATATCTCAAATAAATGAAAAGAAAAGCTCTTTGGGGTTGCTTTCCCCCCCCATAGTAAAGGGGACTTGAGACCAAAAAGTAGGAAAAACTACTGTGGTTTATCCCCAGCCATGACTGGTCTATTTCTTGCTCTGATCTCTTCAGGCACCACTGATGGAATTACAGACAACTCCTGTACAAGGCCCTGGCTGGCCTCAGGATTTGTCCTTTATCACCCAGGAAGCTGATCTGTGGTGACCTGTTGGAGTTGGACTAGTTAGCTTGGGCTTTTTTTTTTTTTTTCTTTTTGTTTTTCTCTTATATTTTTACTTTTTTTCTCATTTTCCTTTGTAATTATCTTTTTTTAATTTTTCTTATTTGTTTTTTCTTGTTTCTTATTTTTTATAATATTATGTTTTTTTTCCTTCCCTCAATTTTTTGGTTCTTATTTTTAAGTCACTATGTCTAATGACTTTGCAGCTTTCTCTGTCAACGAGGAGCACCGTATTGGTGATTATGGGCTTCTGAACAGCACTGGCAAGGGATCCTTTCCCAAGGTGAGGTCAGCCCAGCACGTGCTAACTGGGGCAGAGGTGGCTGCAACAGTCAAGAATAGTGGGACTCCTCTAGAGTTTTTTAAGAAGTCCATTGTCTTAAGGGCTTAAATCACCCAAATATCACAAAGTTATTTGAGGTGAATGCCTCCCAGGAAAAAGTGTTTCTCTTTATGGAGCATGCGGGCAGAGGGCACTTACTTGGTTATCGGAAGGACCATGGCCCCATGACGGAAAAGGAGGCTTGAGCCATGTTCCGTCAGCTGCTGTCAGCGGAATTGCCACCAAAGGGACATTGTCCACAGGGACCTAAAGCCAGAGAACATACTGTCAATGGTGAGCTGAATGTCAAACTTGCAGACTAAATTTAGTCTCAGTAGTGAATTTACTCACCACAAACTGAGCACGTTCTGTGGCACCCTCTCCTGTGTCGCCCCAGAGATCTTGCAGCGTGGAACATGTGATGGCCCCAAGGTTGATGTATGGAGCCTGGGGTCAGTTCTCTACAAGATGGTGACAGGCACTCTGCCTTGTGTTGGGGGAATTTCAGGGAACTGAAGCAGAAGATACTGAGGGGGCATGTCCTTGTACCATACTTTGTCTCTAGAATGTCAAAAACTTAAAAAAAAAAAAATGACACTCAACCCCAGCAAAAGAACAACGTTGGAAGATATAATGGACCCTTGGCTTAACATGGGCCAAGAGGAGGACTCACGCTTTTCCATGAGCCACGCTGAGGAGGCACGGAGCCCCAGGGCACAGAAATAATGAAGAACCTGGGACTTCGGCAGCACCAGATGCAGGAGTCAGTAACAGGAAGAAAACACGTAATTCAAATGCCTCTGATGCTGCACTTCACATTCTATCAGCCCACCTTTTACTTGGCTTTGCTGCTGGGACCAGCTTGTGCCTGTGCAGCAATTTTCAACCTTTTTCACCTCATGGGTACCTAAACTAATTACCGATCTGACCAAAAAAGGTATAATTTTGATTCATTCACACCGGACAGCTATCGTTGTGTTGGCTGTGGTCATTATTTTAATTTGACAATCTAAGTGAAAAGAGGACAGTGCCTCTGAATAATGATCAGGTATTGCACGTTTTAAAAATTCTTGGGGCACACTGGTTGAAAATCACTGTGCCACTGGAATGCGCCCCAAGTCCCTGTGTATGTTTGGCAGAGCCCTGGCACTCACATACAATGAGGAAGTGTGACAGAGGTAACATGTGAAGGGGCGTCTACTGACCAATGGTGGGCAGGATCTAATGGATCAAAGCTGCTCACCCATGTCCCCTCCAAAGGCCCAGCAGCATGGAGTCCCAGTCCCCTGCCTTCAGTGTCCAAGTCAATCCTGCACCTTTGCATTGGCCTGCCCTTCTCAGCTTTCTCCCTGCTTTCCCATCTATGGCAGCATAAAATCTTTGCTGTCTGGCCATTTACAGAAAAACAGTGCTGACCCTGTTCTAGGCATTATAACATGCATCGCTAATTTATCAGTGTCTCATGTAAATCAACACTTTTACCACATTCTGAACAAGACCTTACAACAGTTGAACTTCATGTTCGTGCCTCATGACTAATCTCTATTTTTAAATACCACAAAATATTTTAGTATTTTTAATGTGGTCAACATTCATTTCAGTTTACCAACATATTTACCATTTCATTTCCCTTTATTTGTTCCTCTGAGTCAACTTTCTATCTTGGATCATTTTTCTTCTGCATAAAGAATATTTCTTCATTAATACTTCTGTTATTGTAGAATTTCTGATCACAGATTCTCTCAGTCTTTGTTTGAAAATGTCTGTATTTACTTTAATTTTGAAAGATATTTTTAGTGGATATAGAAACCTCAGCTGACAGTTATTTTGTACTGATACTTTAAATGCATTCTTTCATTATTTTCTGGCTGGTATTGTTTCTTTTGAAAAGTTGGCTATATGTCTTATTGTTGTTCCTCTGAAGGCAATCTTTCATTTCTTTTTTTTTCTGGCTGCTTTAAAGATTTTTTTTTTTTTTTTTTTTTTTTTTTTTTGCCTGTCTAGACTTTCAGTAGACATGCTTACAATGGCATGCTTAGATCTGAGTTTTCTGTTTTTCCTTCTTGGTTTTTATATTGCTTCTTGAGTGTGAAAAATTCTTAGCTACTATATTTTCAAATACTGAGTCTTCATTTTCTTGCTATTTCTCCTTCTAGAACTTTTAAACCATTGACTCATATGTCTTTTTTGCCCTGTTCTGTATTTTTCCAGCCCCTTCCTCCCCCTTGCTTCATTTGGGAAATTTTCTTCTGACCTTTTGTTTCACTAGTTCCCTTTTCAGCTATGCCTAATTGGTTGTTAAACACATTTAATCACCATAATATATGGAGGATTTGGGATGATTCTAGATGAGATTTAGTCCTAGGATGGCTGGGTCACATATATGTAGATGGTGTAACCCTTTAGGATTCTAACCAACAGCGTGCGGTGGGAGAAGCAGTAGTTGTTTCTAGTGCTCATAGAGTATTAGAAAGAAATTCCCAGTTATTAGAGTCACCCAGTAATGAAAGGGACTCCCTCTTCAGAATCCAAGTACCCATCACGAGACATGCTCACAAGAAATTCAAGTTTAAATAGTCAAACTTAAAAATCACTTGTGACGAGACTGTGGAGATTACAGGTTTGGCATTCATTTGGATTAGACAACCTGCAAGTTTTTTCCATCTCTTAGTTTCTGTGATTCCAGTTCTTGTTCCCACTGTGATCTTCTCACTTTTTAGTACTTTTCTTCCTGGTGTCTGACAGTGTGATCTGAATTAGAGTCTGGGCCTGCTAACACATCTTCGTGAAGAATAGGTCAGTATTCACAAAGAATACAGGCCGTTAAGAATAGGAGTATTGCAATAAGCTCACTTTGTAGGCTGACACAGTGAATATGTCTTTGCTTATCAAAAGTAATCACAGGTCTTTTCCAATGGAGCCATCGCTCAGGTAGAGGCTTTAAGAAAATGGGTAGAGGAAGATTGACTTAACTATATAATGACAGAAAAAAAGGATTGATATAGTTAAGTCAGTGGGAGGAACGACATCAATAATGGGAAATTTACTTCCATGCAGACAAAAGCAATATCTCTGTGTTTTTTTTTTCTCATGTATTTATTTAACCTTTCAGTCATTTACTCAGCAAATATATTTTGAGAACATAGGCTAAGAAGGATCCATTCTGTTGAAAGTTCTCAATATTTCACAAGTGAATTTCATGAAAATTGCATAGGGGTTTTACATCTTTTGGGACAGAATAATGTCTGCTGCTATTTTGAATTTGGGGGAAAAGCAAACAACTTAAATACTTTTTTCTTTAAAATGGCACACTGTCGGAAAAAACAGGAGGCCCCAGTGAGTGGACATATGCGGTGGTTGCTGGGACACAGACAAGCCTGCCCATGGCCATGGTCCCTGTGTCTCCCTAGCTGTCAGGGTGGGCCGGTCTGTTCTGCATTTTAATTTTTTTATTCCTAGCTATGATTGTTTAACTTATGCCAAGGAGAGACAGCAAGTTAATCACAATTATAAAATTAAATAACTTTGCAGATTCACTTCAAAGTCATCTTTATCAGACCTGAAGTTGCATTTATTGATCAAAAGTTTTAGATATCCCACTTAAGTTTTCTGTAAACCTAAAACTACTTTCTATTAATTTAAAAAAATAAATAAAATCCTATTTTATTCAAAGTGTACAAAATCTTAAATTTCAAATTGTTTCTATATTTCAAAAGCCAACAGTAAAAGGCAAAGTATAGTAAGGATTACGTATGTGTCTATGACCTCACTCTGTTATATAGACAGAAGTACTTACATTGCAATCTGTTTAAATGCAAACTGCAAGAAGTTTTTATCTGCATTCGATGCCATATTTCAATATACACTATGACCAAACCAAACACAATATAATGTCATTTTCATTTATTTGTCAAAATTGTCTTCCTTGCCCTGTCCAGTGTGGCTCAGTTGGTTGGAGCATTGTCCTGTACACTGAAAGTTTGCGGGTTTAATTCCCGGTCAGGGCACACACCTAGGCTGCAGGTTCAATCCCTGGTGAGGCACAAATGGAAGGCAGCTAATCAAGGTTTCTCTCTCATATCAATGTTTCTCTGTCTCCCTTTCTCTCTCTCTCTCTTTTTCGCCCTTCCTCCCTCCCTCTTGCTCTAAAATAAAGCAATGAAAAAAATATCCTTGTGAAGATTAAAAAAAGTGTCCTCTTCGTATATTTATTTAAAGAAAATTTAAAAGGATGTCATGTTTTATATTGGGGAAAAGCTGAATATTACCAAAGATTTTATTAAATATTAACTTTATAATATATTTGATAAAAGTTTTAATTTCTGATAATATCCATATCACTATATCATATATTATGCAAAAATTATAGTGATTTTTCTAAATTGTTAAGATTTTGGAAAAGCTACTTAGAAGTTTTTTTTTAAAAACTGGGAAATACTAAGCTACTGAGGTACAGTGGGGGGCTTCCCATTATTTTATAGTGAGAAAACAGAGGTTCAGAGAAATGGAATCACTTGCCCAAGGACAAACAACAGTAGATGGCAGTTCCAATTCATGCTCCTAACCGTTTATGCTGGTGTGAGCCTGCGCTACGCAGTGAGGGTCAGAACTGGGCGAGGAGGGGTCTGAGTGGTACCTCAGAGGCAGAATCCACGCTCAGCAGTGGTGAGAGCTCAGAGAGATTGAAGTTTTAGTGAGGGTGAGAAGTGATACTGTGGCTTCTAGCTGAGAGATTTAGGAAAGTAGTATTGCTACCATAAAAATAAACAAATATACAAACAAGATGGGGATTTCATTTGGATACAAATGTGCTGACATTGATAATGGCCTTGCTGAGTCATAAGTGGCACTAAGACTGACAGGTAGAGCTGCTATATTTCTCTTGGACAGTATAGGACTTACGTACTGTTGAAAGTCAGCACTGAAATGTAGATTTAAAATCTACTAGCAAAGGGTAGTGGTTGAAACCAAAAGAGTAGAAGAGAACTGAGAGAATAAAAAGAAAATTAGAATCTGCATAGGGCGAAAAAGTCATCTAAGCCTGGGGTGATACTGTGGGTTTAAGAAGCAAAAAATACAAGTGAAGAAAAAAACAAAACAAAATAAAAAACAAAAAGTTAAAGGAGAACCAGGACAGCATAGAATCATGAAAAGCAATAATAAACATGGCTAAAATTTATTGAGCACATGGGTCAAGTTTGTGCTCTGTATTTTATATACAGCATCTTATTTAATCCTCAGGGAGGTAGGTTTGTGTATCTCTATTGACGGATGAGGACACGGAGCTTTAGCAGAGTTAATCCATTTGATGTTTTGTAATAGGGGAAAGAATATAGGCCATAGGCCAGAGAGATTTAAGTTCAAATATCAACTTTGACATTACTGACCATGTGACCTCAGACAAGTGCTTAATTTGTCAGAGCCTCAGTTTACTCATCTGTAAAATGGAGGTAATATTTACTTTGGAAATCGTTGTAAAGTTTAGTAATATAATAGGAAATAACAGCATTGGGCCTGGCATACAGTATGTACTATTAAAAGGACAGCAAATACTAATAATAGCAGCAGTACTTGTTGATTGTAGAAAACATCTGTGGCCCTAGTGGCCATTGCCCCTCTAAAATCAGGTCACATATACTTTTGGCAAAGTTTGGCCTATGTTACATTTAATTCAACCAGGACCCATATTTGAGCATAACAAAAAGCACATTCCTTCAGTGAGTAGGGCCACTGCATATGGCTGTGGGCATGCCATTTACATGGACTGTAACAGCAATGGCTCCTGCTGACCTTGTGTTGAGTGACTGCCCTGGAAATGTGTTGGCAAAAAAACAGAGGGCCAAAAATACGGCAGCCCAACAGAGCCAAAGAGATGAATGCCATTGCCTGCACGTTGCATTGGTTGGTATGTTGAATGCCTGTCTACTTGTTTAATGCTCTCCACAGATCTGTACTCCCGACTTGGTGGTATTCCTGGCTTGTGCCAATCAGAGGCTCAAAGAAAGATTACTGAGGCGTGCAGAGCAACAGGGGCGACCTGATGACAATCTGAAAGCTACCCAAAGGAGACTGATGAACTTCAAGCAGAATGCTGCTCCATTGGTTAAATACTTCCAGGAAAAGGGGCTCATCATGACAGTAAGTTAGCTTTAATTTTGCATGCCTAGTACAAGAATGATCTTTCAGATTTCTCTAGCCTT